>CAJNOQ010003932.1:0-18699 GCA_905250885.1 Didymodactylos carnosus
CTGTATAAATAAAAAGAAGAGAACTCTCATTATGCCCTTATAGCAAACGAATACAATGGATCGAAATAGGTTCATATAAATGTTACAAGCATTTTCAGTAGATAATTATAATATTTTAAATACTTTATAATTCTAGAAACCATAAAAAGTTCAATAATAAAGTTTAAAGCTCAAAACATTAAACTATAAGCTAAATTATAGAAAGGGTTTTCTAGAGACCCTCTAAAAACCCAGGATCACCTGATATGTGAATATTGTCAAACCCCTACGTTTGTTCAGTTTTAAATTCTCTATCGATTGACGTTTGAACCAGCTTTATATCACCTACCCATCTTAAGTTATTGCAAATTTTAAAAAATCAGGAGTTTTAAAATTTGAAAATCAATTCACAAGTCTAAATTTTGTGTTTGAGACTTAAATTTCTTTTTAAATATTCATCTGTTCATGCTGAATCCGAATATCATATTGAAAAGCTTTTTCTAATGCGCAGTATTTTACAAAACTCTTTTTTTTCGACACCTATAGCTGGAAAACTACGGTTTTCCAGAAACCATACTTCCAAGGCTTTTGGAGAAAACTTTCTAGAGACAAAAAGAAAGAGCGTGTCAAGAAACCCTTAGGAACCAAATCACAACTTGATACGTTCAGCTATTCTTAGGATAGTTTTCTCATGGAACATGCCTATTATCCTAATTTGCTTCATAGTAGGCTTACTGTCAGAAATCAAAAATCTTTAATGACATGAAATGATAATAATGCTTTTTATCAAGAAAATACGTTCATTAAAATGTAGTCTCACGATGAAAGACTGCTTGTCACTTGAATCACATTATGTTTGGATAAATGTGTTCAAGAACGATTTAGTTTAATAATGTATGAACTGTCCTATATATAGATAAATACACTTAATGAATGTCTCAAGAGACATTCTGCAACGAAATCGATCTGTATATAGTTTTTGAGTAACTGACGGTATTTTGAATCGGAACATCTATCAAAAGAGAGGATTAATAAGATCTAATTTAGTGAAAAATTGGTGACCAACTAAGCAATTAATTGTTTCTTCCATATGTGGTAATGGATAGGGATCTTTTTTGATGATGTTGTTAAGTTTCCTGTAATCTACACAAAATCTGGTTGATCCGTCTTTCTTCTTGATTAAGACAACTGAAGCGCTTATGGTGAAGTTGAACGTCTAATGAAATAATTCTTTTCCATCTATTGAATGTGCTCTGCTAATATTTGTTGTTGTCGAATAGTTCCTGAATGTGGACTGGAACTAATCGGATTATGATCTCCCGTGCAAATTACATGTCGAATTTGTGTATTTGCTATTGTCATTTTTGATAAATTAAATAATGTTCGAGGTTTCAATGACATTGGATATACTTGTTGTTTTTGTTCATCTAAATGACTGATCAATTTATATATGCATTTGATGTTGGTGATTGCTGGGTTCTGCCATCATGGTGCTGAATATCCAAGCATGAGTGTCGCTTTGATGGTGATGATGAAGTTAATGCAAAACATTGCACACTAGATGGAGCATAGGTAATAACATCTAATCTGGTATTTTGTGGAATATATCTTGGATGATCATTTAGATTGATTACCGTCAATTTTGTCGTATAATTTGTAATTTTTAGTAATGCATGTGGCATCAAAGTTGTCGGATTATGTTGAAGTTGTTGTTTTGGATGAAATATAACTGTGTCAGCTGTTGAAATGGGAACTTGCATTTCAACCTCACATTCTTGTCGTGGACCTAATGTAATTGGATGAAGAAGTTTAATATCAAAAGCAACATTTTCTGTATCTTCATCAAATTGTATTGGTACTGGACCAGATCTAGTTCTAATCGACTGACTGCTTTCTAATATATCACCTTTTATTGTCGTATCTAGTCTTTACGCAAAATAAAATCGGTACATAATGAATCCGCCACCGATGCAGTAACCCAGGTGGTTATATATTTAATTCTAACCTTCAGTTGTACTCCGCCAATAAAATGCATATTAGTCTTATTGGCTAATTGATAATAATAACTTTGTCTTGTGATTGGTACGTGATGAAGCTTTGATAAGGTGGACTGATTAATAATTGAATTGGTTGCTCCGGTATCCACTAGTGTTTTGATCATTTTTCCATTCACTAGAACTGTAATAAATGTTAAAGGTGATGGTTTTATATTATGATTATTGGAGCCACTACCACTATTACGTGGCTCCATCACTGGTTTAAATATTGCGAGCAATATCTGGCATAGTGTCTGGGCTGGCCACATGTATAACATACTTACTGTTGATTATAATATCGTGGACGTGTGTTGAAATTAATATATTGCTGATTATTACTATTTGAGTTTTGTGGACGATTGTTTGTTGATAGTGAGGTATGAGCTGACTGCTGTTGTTGTGAACGGCCGATTGATGTTGTATTTGATTGTTGGACACCATTTATAGTCGATGTTTCTTGTATTGTCGCTGCTGACCCTAAGTCATTGAGCTGCACATTTGATAATCTGACTTGAATATGTTCATGTTGTTGCATAATATTAAAAAATTGTTGTGGTATTGTTATTTGTTGGCTTAATGCATCATGTTGCAATTCCTGTTTTAATCCATCTTGTAAACAGCCAAGTCGTAAGTACTCCATCGTAAAAAACTGGAAATGAAATAACATTCACTAAATACATTTCTCTTAGGCGCTACAATGTCGGATAAAGATAAAGTTTAACCATGTCGTGAGAATAATCACTATACTTCAATAAAGTTTTTGCGCTCAGTTGGTGGAAAATTGAATTCTCTATCGCATGTGACCTTCGAATTGTTGGCGAAAGTCTGCTTGGAGGGGCAAAAATGGCATTTTCTCGAAAATTTTGATCCTTCAAAATTCCAATTCTCCAATTGATGTGGGTCTTAAACAATCACTTCCTACTTCAGAAAAATTAGGAACTATGTGAGTTTATTCACTTTTATCACGCTTTCGAATGAGATGTTGCTCGAATAGAACGGATAAAAAATGGCGGAGTTATAGTCAAAATATCAGAGATGGCTACTTTTCCCAATCGACGACGGTGCTCATTTTGTAAATTCTAGAACACAGCGGTCAGAAACTCATAAGTCAGAAAGTTTTTTCATACTTTTCAGTCAAAGAAGATGACAACAGACTATAATGATAAAAGGAAGAGAAAACGATAATAAGAATAGCGAAAAGTAACTGATGATAGAGTCTATAACTATCAGTTTGTAATGGAGACCCGATACTGGTCAGTAGGAAAGAAAATTGTTATATCCCGCCTTAGGGTATGGCAGCCCAGCTGCAGAGCACGGGAGTGCAGAAGTTTTCACCCTCACGTTCTTCCTGTGCAGGATAAAAGACTTTTTTCTAACGTGCGAACTGCAACGCGGGTAAATTTTATTTTGCCCTGCGCAAAAATTATGCAGGTGATCAGCTCTGAACAATACTATACTTCGATAATGTGAATCATTCGTATTCACTATGCATTGTTACATTTCCAAGGATAAAATTTTGATAATAAATCAAATATGTACTTTAATCTTTTTCTTTGTGTTAACAAACTTTGTGGTATTATTTCGTCGAAATTTTGGGGTTTCGTGTAGTGCATTCAATATGCCTGTGAAGAAAATAACCGTCTCCCCTAGTAAATAATTATTTCTGGACCGAAACTAGAATCCTATGAAAAACTATTTGTACGCAAAAACGGAAACGATTCAGTCTGTTTTGTACAAGCAGTCATTAATAACATTATACTGCATACATATTGAGACCTTTTTTGGCGACTGAAAAAAATGTTTTTCATCTGAAACCAAAGTCACCCGTGTTATTAACGGTTATTGTTAAATTAAGGATATTTTCTGTGCGCAGAATCGAGAAAAAAAAGGGATACGTTCTGTTTTTTTTACTCTTACTAGAGACTATAATAATGTGTTTATTAAAAAATTTCAACTCTAACGATCATTTCCTTCGTGAGGTATGAGAAAAACCAAAAGCCACTGAAAACGTATCTATGAGCAAAATATGAGGGAGAATAGCTTTGATCATCTGGGTTGTGAGGTCTTTAATTTTTCGTAAAAATCCCCAAAACGAACTATCTCATCTAACACGGCACGGAGAAAGCATGAAACAAGAACAAGAACAACTGCTTAACGGAAAAGAAAGACAACTACTTAATAATTTTTAACCGAGATAATATACAACATCATAAAAGAAATCATAAATAATATACCCAAAGCGGTACAGACAAAGAATGTTCATAAATACATTCACTATTTTTGCCCCACAAAAATGCGTTCTTATACTTTTCGTCACCAATATTTTACTGATTTGGTTCAAATATTTCCCTCTCACCCTCACCCTCACCAAATTAGATCTTATTAATCCTCTCTTTTGATAGATGTTCCGATTCAAAATACCGTCAGTTACTCAAAAACTATATACAGATCGATTTCGTTGCAGAATGTCTCTTGAGACATTCATTAAGTGTATTTATCTATATATAGGACAGTTCATACATTATTAAACTAAATCGTTCTTGAACACATTTATCCAAACATAATGTGATTCAAGTGACAAGCAGTCTTTCATCGTGAGACTACATTTTAATGAACGTATTTTCTTGATAAAAAGCATTATTATCATTTCATGTCATTAAAGATTTTTGATTTCTGACAGTAAGTCTACTATGAGGCAAATTGGGATAATTGTATGTAGCGCTTCACTTTAGAAAATAACGTTACTAATGATTCAGACAACATTCTTCATTTAATACAACTTTTCATACGTCAAGATATGTCTACACTCTCTCCATTAATAACAACATTGATTGCTGTAGCAGCAGAATTGTGTCGTTCTGTATCAATAATCATATTTATTTTTGGACAAATTGGTAATATTCTGACTATAATGGTATTTACACAGAAATCATTGAGAACAAATACATGTTCTCTGTATATTTTAGCCTCATCCGTCTCTAATATTGTAGCATTAACATTTGGTATGTTATTTATTATTTTAATAAACGGTTATGGAATTACTCTAACAGCACGAGCACCTATTCTATGTAAAATTCAACCATATCTTTTTTATGTATCATACTTTCTATCATCATGGTTTATTATGTTAGCTTGCATTGATCGTTATTATTCCAGTCACAGATCAGCTGAACGTCGACAATTTAGTCGTCCATTAATAGCTTATCGTTTAATTATTTTTACAACAATTGTATCTTTTTTAGTCCATATACATTTAATAATATATATGGATTTTGTTAAAAACAAATGTGCATCAACATCATATTATTATTCATTATTTGTATATTCTTATTATATGGCGGTATATGCAGTTATGACACCTGTTATTTACATTATATTTGGAATATTAACAATTCGAAATGTAAATCAATCTCGTCGTGCGATTGTACCAAGACAATATTCACGACAACGAGCAATCAATACACAAATCATATATATGTTAATAATACAAGTTATTTCATTTATATGTTTAACCGCACCATATGCCATATTTGACTTGTATATTGGATTAACATATCAACGTGTTAAAAGTTTAGAACGGTTGGTTATTGAAGCATTCATTCAATCAGTATTGCTTTTATGGTCACTTATTAATAGTGGTATCAATTTTTATATATACACATTAGCAGGAACAATATTTAGAAAAGAATTAACCAAAATAATTAATAAAATTTTAACTTTTATTCATATGAAACGTCATTTTACAAGAACAGTAACACCAATTAATGCATTTTATCTGAAACCAAAAATATAGAATACTATTCGACAAACATAACCGACTCACTGAATTTCCAGATTTATTTCTATTATACAGTCTTAAACACAGGGTAAGGAAAACGTCAAATTTCGATTCCTAACAGTAGCAGTGATTCCATAACAGACTTTGATGTTTAAACTAGGCTTTTATGTCTTCTAGAAGTAAGGATCTTTGGAAAACTTTAGAAGGATGTTCCCATTTTTGTCAGTAAAGTTATCACAATGAATCGCCAAAGGAAAAATTCAAACTTGAACTTTGTAATTGTGTTGCTATCGGTCATTAACTAACCTGAGGACTATAACTGCTACGCGAGTAGAGAAGTATGCTCGACTCTGACAGTATAATTTTAACCAGTGCTATGACGCCATCTGCTGAAGAGTAGTAGATAGAATTTTAAAAAAGATTTCATTATCACACTTTGGGAATGTGAAGATTTCTGAAACTATGGTTGAAATTTAACTTGTATATATTGGCATAGGTTTTTGACACGAACGTGAACCTTAAGTAGCAGTAACTATCTGATTGCATTTATTTTTGGATCCATTTTGACATGAACAATCAAGGCACCTTTTCAGAAGTTTAAAACTACTTTTATCGACCATATTTTTTGCAGTATATTTGAAATAGTAGAATTATATACCTACACTATTACACTATTTTGTTCAGATGTCTGCATATCAGATTGTAACCCGTGAACGCTCTATCAGATGGTATATTCAGTGGAGTGGCGTCAAACAAAAAAAATAACCATAAGATTGCAACTATAGAGAACAGATCTCGTATCTTATATAGTCGTAAATACTATTTCGATTTTTTCTCTGCTCAACTGCAATCAATTTTCAATATTAGTTATATATAGAAATGTTGCTGAGGAAAAGAACTTTCTAGTGGTATATAATAGGTATGATTAACTGTAAAATGGAACGATAAAACATAATAAATACAATTTTCACTAGGCTTCGAGTTGAGAAAATATTCATGTATAAAATTCCTCCTCAGAATTAGTTCTAAGGTTTCGACAATGCCCAGTTCGACTCTTCTACTCACGTTATACCCACCCTATGAATAAAACTGAATTCGGGTAACGGTTCGATTTCCTCACTTTTATAAATATATATTGACTCTCCTTTCTAGTCTAGTATAGAATACTCTAGAAGTCTCTTTTCCTTTCGTTTGTCAAACGCTGTTGTAATTTTCTTGAACATTCACTGGAATATTCTCACAAAATGTAGACTTTCTCAACCTCTCATATATGTATAAATGGTGTAGTTTTTTCGTCGCTTGAATGTAAGTAAGTTAGTTTAAAGGTTTTGAAAAATAAACGAGACGAACTATTGAATAACTAATATTGACTATCAAACATACCAGATGATGATCGAAAGTGTTGCAACTATTTCTGTCTATCATTTTAATTCAATTAACTTTATTAGAGTTTTTTGACTAAACACAAGTAACGTTAATCTACGATTCACGTAAATCCCTGCTAGAAGATCTTCTATCACTCGATTCTACAAAAAATCTAATGAACATCTGAAAGTTAATCAGTGATGCAACACTTCAGATAAATGTGTAAAATGAGTTTGAAGAAATCTTTCAATGAACGCATTGATAATAATTGATTATTTCATTGCCTGCAGCTAATATCCTGAAAAGTTTGCGTTCCATTTCCAAATCCATGACACAACTCGGATCTCCTTTGGTGCCTGAGATGAAATGTTGTCTCCATGACCATATATTCGCAATATTTATGCTATGGATCTGTCTTCGTACTCATTGTCATAAAGACAAATGATCAAGGTAACCTTCAATGAAAATACGCCATTGAAATATATTTCTGCCTCCAGCACTTATGTCAAATGGTATCAAGCAAACAAGGGAGGAAGTGAAAGGCTTTCTGCAGTTTCTAGTATTCATTTTTTAGAAGGGAGAACTATCTACAGCCTCTTGAAAAAAGCTGTAAATTTCTCGTAGTTTGAAAAGTGGAGTAACAGTCACTGTCAACGTAGGTCACAGTACCTTTGACAACTCGACTGTCAAGTTCTTTATCAAGAATTATTCCAAGAAATTATTATAAACTGTTGAATTAAAAGTTAAGTTAGTGACGCTATCGACAACTCGGCTTCCCATTGCAGCACTTTCTAAAGAAATATGCCTTTTTTTTTTAATTCAATTTTCTACCATATTTATAAACGTTGGAAAGATGAAGAAGATTTCAAGAAATTTCTTTTAAAAGCTCGTTTAAAGTCAATTTCGAACAAATGTGTTTAAATAAATTCCTTATAGTTGTATTTAAATGGCTCTTATATTCTAAATGTATCTAAATAAATTATAAGAATAAATAAAACGGTTGATGCAAAAGTCTTTGACCGAAAATCGAGCCATATTTTACTATATATGGTAGGTACTAAAATGGCTTTTTGTTGAAAAAACCGAAATCTGAACTTCAAAAAAAACATACAATACAATATTTTTGTGATTGAGTTTGAGTAAGAAAAAATTTAAGGCGCGTAATTCAAAGTTACCACGCATTTTTATTTTTAATTCAAATAGATATATTCTGATAGAGCAAAGTGTACTGATCACGAATATCGCCGTCCGAGCTTAAAAAAAATATCATCTTCAGGGAGAAAGACCCGAAATACTGAGCTCGGGTCAAAAACACGAAAAAACGCATCTTTTCAGAAAATGTGCTGTCACCATTTCAGATTGCATTTTAACTTCTTTTAACTGATATTTTCAGATTCTACATCGAAAAGTAAATCTAGAAAACTGTGTTTTAAAGTTTTTCAGCAGAAACTAAAAAACATATCAAGAGGTTCAACCGGCGGAACTCGAAGTTCGACCCATCGATCTCGCAAAAACATCAAGTCCTTAGGGTTGTGAGCTAGCGACCTGATTCTTTCGCCATAAGATTCGCCATGAAATTTAGAATAAAGTTATATGTGTACATTTTTGAATTTGTTCTTCAGCGTAGGGAAAAAAAATATACATTGAAAAACGGCTAAGTGATTTTTTCCTAAAACCTTGAATTTCCGTTCAAATCGCGTCAAAGTCATGGTATATACCTTAAAAACAATGATGAATCTGATGCAAGTCATTTCAAGGTTTTTGAGCTGGTCTTTGGAGGGTCTCTGGAAAACCTACAGCAAAACATCGCAGAATTCCACACACTACACTCGAATTTTCAGTTTTCAGTCATTCATTGATCTATCACATGTGTCTTTATATCAAAGTCTTGATTAAAAATAAAATTTTACAAAAGCGTATCACGAAATAAAAAAGACCAATTTTGCCCATCTACACAAGAAAAAGAAAACTGTTCTAAAAATACAAATTTAAGTTTAAATTTGTATTTGTATTTTAATAAAGTAACTGGGATTTGTTTGTGTCTGTTGTAGAGGTGCGCAAATACAGTTACAAATTACAAATACAGCTAAAAAGGCATAACTGAGCTTAAAAATGTATTGAAACATAGGTTTTCACATCTGCCCTATCAACTGGCATCCTTAGAAAATGTTTTTTGACAATTTCTAACCTTCGGCCTCTAGAAATCCAGGTTTTCTGGAAATCCTTTGCTGAGCTGGTTTTCAGAAAACTGAGCCGGTCATTCAATTCAGGGTGTCAAAATACGTATAATCGTATAATATGAGGCTTTATGTATTAGCCAAAACAGTTCTAGAGATATGTTTGGGGTTGGGATAAAAGTTAGGGGTGGAACATTTTGATGTATTTTTCAAATTTCTTCCTTTAGAAATAAGCTGAAGCCTTGCTATTTACAGCATAACTTGTGCTACCAATTTGACATATATGCTAAAAAAACGAGTTCTCAATTCCATGTAGTTCGGTCAGGGAGAGTCAAGAGGGGGTGGGACAAATTGTATGTCACAAGCCACTGGACGTCAGTAAAATGTCAATTACTCAAAAACGAAAACAGTTAGCAACTTGCAGTTTTCAACAATCTATAGTGCCTAGTTTGGTAAATTCTTTCATAGAAAATATTTTACTTAAAGTGCTTATTGGCTGCGCAGTAGACTCAAAAGGGGATGGGACACGATTTTTGAACTTTTCGAGGACCAGAAATTTCATCGAAGTTTTCACAGAAACTAAAAGAGATTTTAGGCAAAACTAAGACTACAGAGCAGGTAAAATACTGCACAAAAAGGAAAAAAAGATTTTGTTCCACTGCCCCTTAAGAAAAGAAAAATGTTAATTAAGAAAAACGAAAGTGCAGGAACCACTAAGAAAAGAAAAGAAAAAGAACCCAAAAACAAAGTGTTTTGCTTACTGTACACTAAGGAAATAAGATAGAAAAGAGATCTTAGCAGTATATATAGAGTAAAGTGTCCGGAATAAAATGGCATAAGCTTCTAAAAGTTCGATTTAGTATTAAAGGAGAACCCTGCATTTCCATTAGCTTAAATCGAACGGTACAAAAATCACCGGAATCACTCATATATATATATATATACTGACAGCGAGTACCATCGGTTATTATCTGACACTATTAGAGCTAGACGATAAAATAATTGATAATGGCTTGTCTGGATTCTTTCTATTGACTCGTAGAAGAAGAAAACCTCAAGACCTGAAAACTTTAACTGGCCCTAACTATGCGCCCAGCCTCCAGATTGTCTTTCTGTAACTTTTCTAGATCAAGTTTCCAAGGCTTGAGCTTTTCTGTAACAAAAACGCTGTAAAACAAAATTTATTTAATTCAGACAAGTCGAGTTTAAAATAGTGTAACGCTTTGGTAAATAATTGAAATGCTACATAATCTTTTAAAAACTGTATTTAATGGAGCAATTTTCTGATTATTTTTGACTATTTTTGTAATTAATGCTAATCTTTGTCAACTTAGTTTTTAACAATGCTATGATACATTTCTGTGCATAATAATTAATCATTTTGGTTAAACAATTTGCATAACGGTGTTGATGGTTTTCAATAAATAAAGTTTTTTAATTCTGTTTCACATGTATTTGATCGTAAGTCATATAATAATCTTTGTTCTCATCTATCCATCAAAAATGTTGTTGACGATATTGTTTCCATTGTATTCTTGCTTAATAACGAATAAAAGTCATCTCTAGTGTATTTATTAACAAATGATGCTCCTGGCATGTGATGTCTAACTTTGCCCACATTATTTCCAGTATAGTCCAATAAACTTTTACAATAAGTTGTTTTTCTCGTTTACTGTTAATTTTATTATTAACATTATTATTTGGTTTTTTATGCAATACTTTGACTGCTCTTTCGTTGTCACAAAAAAATTGATACAACACGATTTGGTGTTGTTATGCAATCATCAGAGAACTAGAAAACAAGGCGATATCGCGTTCCACATTAGTTATCCCATGTGTCGAAAGTTTTTCGTCTCAGGGGGTCAACAGACAAAACGAGAACAGAAAGATATACGAAAAGAGGTATGTTCTTATTTGTTAGTTCTCTATTAACAAACTGTATAGCCATTAGGATTGTTCTTTCGAAAACGTATCACGTTTACATCGACTTTCTCTAAATAATTCGAAAGTAATAGGACTAGCACGCCTCGAGCTTCTGATGACGAATAGCACGTTTAAAACATTTTTAAACAACGGCATCGTGGGCTTCTAGACCTTTGGAGATCCCATTTCCCAGCAGAACAGACTTTTTCTGGATATTTTCATCATTTTTTAGCGAAACGCTTTCATGAACCATTGATACACAGATAAGACGAATAGAATAAGATGGATGCTTTCCACAGCGTTGAGTTTAGTAGACAAGATGAATGAAATAGACTTGTCATGATGCAAGTATAATAAAGATGCATAAATTATATGACACCTCATATCGATCATCTAACCCCGACACTTGCCTTTGATTCGTGGTGTTATACAGTAAACATTTTCTTCTTTTTAATAATTTTACTTGACTTCATTACAAATTTTTGTGTTGGCAAATTCCTTCTTCCTTCCTCTTCCGTCTAAACAGAAAAAAATGGAAGAAAACAACTTTTTTCCCACTGCACCGTTCTCTAACACACATGTATACGGGAATATGTTTCATAAGAAAGTGAAAAAAAGTGAAAAAAGTTGTTTAGTATTATTGCTGATAAGTATTTAACAAAGAAAGAAACCCACATTTGCCGATTTCTTTTAGAAAACTATATTCGGGTTAAGATGTCGGCGAAGGACAGTGGCAATATTGAAGTTGTGTGGGAAACGCTGTTAGCTGGCATCAGACAGATTTTTGGTCATCAGACCATACAATTGAGCGAATTAATGGCATTATATACGATAGTTTATGATTACTGTATGCATACAAAGTTTGATACAAATGCAGCATTGTATTCAAAAATAAATCATTTTCTTCGTAGTCATTTGGAAAATTCGAAACATGTATGCTCTTCAGATTTAGCTTTTATGAAAATTCTCAACCATTTTTTCCTATTAGCAAGCAGAGCATTTAGAAAGCCTAGCACTTATCTCTTATTACGCTGATCAATGGGATAAGTATTTTTTATCGAGTCGTGTAATCAATGGATTCTGTTCGTATTTCAATTGCCATTGGGTTCGAAGAGTACGAGAAGCAGGAAGACAAGATATCTATGAAATATTTTCCGTAAGTCTAAAATCTTTCATAATCCTGTTATCTCCCTGTTCCATTGAAATCTTTCGAAAAACATTTCCTTTACAAATCCCAAGAACGAAAACATCTTCAGATATCCAAGAATAACGTGCGTCTCATTCATTGGCTCTATAGGATGCTTCTCAAAATCCCGTAAAAACTCTATTAATCAGAAGAACGGAGTCGCTTAATCAGTTTCGTTACACTTTGCTTTGCAAAAATTCATTTTTGTCATCTAGTTGTGAAGTCAGATTAAGGATGTGCCTGCAGTCTTTTTCAGCTTTTCGTAGAAATGCTGTCAAATAAAAAATAAAACTAGCTAAGGCATTTCATTGTTTTTGTTTCAAGTTATCAAGTGTTACCGTTAGCGATTTGACAGCATTTCTACCGAAAGCCCAAAAAGAGAGCAGGGATACTCTTAAATCCCTAGCACAAACGTTATATTCACAAGTGGCGTTTCGACTATCTGAGCACATCGCCGTTTCTAGCCGTTTTCACCGAAATTAATAAGTTCAAAATTGTAAAGTTAACCGAATTAATAAGCTTTAGTTTTCGATTAGCTATCAATGATTATTTGGTATGAAGTATATTTTAAACCTTTGAATAAACAAGTAACCACTGCGTGTTTAAAGTTGATAGAAAATGAACGGAATAACGAGGTGATCAATACTCGCTTGATTGCTGCCGTGGTGGAAAGTTACAGTAAGTGAACAGATTCTGCCTTCGCGTAACTCCTGCTCATAAATTCTTGTACGTAAAGGAGGAGCTAGTTTCTATGGCACAAAAAATTCATATATGCAAAAGATGGGGGGGGGGGGCCGTCTTCCATACCTACAAGGAACGTAATGGCAGCTAAAAATGGTATATATACCAGAGACCGAATCGGATCTTAGGTGAATGACCGGAATCAATATTTTCTATGTAGGCCCGTACCCGACCCGACCCAAGTACGAAATTTTCGAAACTTGATCCGAATGACCCGAAAATTTTCTTAGGTGACCTAATAAATTTTTCTAGAAAAAGAGCAGAAGTCTACAGCTTTTGTAATAGCTTAGAACGTTTCTCTGACTTTTTGTCCAAGTGATAGTTCATTCGAATTGTGATAACCCGAAACAGGAAATGTTCCTCGATCGTATATTATCATGAAGTTTAATCATCATAATGCGACACATGTTTAAGGCGTTCGTTTTTCTGGATTTACTTGTTTCCTTTTTTCTTTCTTTGCTTCAACAGTGCGATACTGTACAGTATACAGTGTACAGTAAACAGCGTCAAAGCAGGAAGGAAAAAATACTTTACTACTTTTTCCGATAAAAAAGGTACATGTTGAAAAATAGATGAGTACGGTTCGTAGCCGAAGAAAATTCCCTGATTTATCTTCAAGTGGCAAGACCCGAATAAAAGCCGAAATTTTTTTTTCCTTTGACCCGACCCGAATCAATATTTTTTACCTCAACTCGGAGCCGACCCGACCCGAACCGATCCCTTTCGGTCTCTGATATATACCGGATTCAAAAAAATTCATTCTTGTACTTCGCACTGCAACATTTAGTCTTCAGCTCCCTTTGTCAGACGCTAAAAGTTTTCAGCATATACCCTTCTAAGGCAGCCAAACACATTTGTCAGTGGACTTACAGTTTCATAGTGTCCAGGGCACCTCTGAAAATCTTTCAGATCGAGATCGTAAGTTCATCCGATCCCATCTGTTATTGTTGTGCTTTCTCTAGTTGTGCTTGGTTACATTGGAGAAGCATCACCATCGACACATATACCAGTGAACGTGTATGAAGAGTACTTTGAAAAACAATTTTTAATTGATACTGAACATTATTATAAATTACAAACAGTCAAGTATTTGAGTAATCATTCTGTAATGGAATATTTGACGACATTTGAAGCATATCTTAATAAAGAACAACAACGTATGATTTATTTACGCCAGTCAACAATGAAACAGTTAATTGACATATGCTCGAATTTGTTGAGGCAGGATCAGTTAGAACCAATTTATGCTGAATTCGAAATGTTGTTAAATAACAACAATAACTATGGTAGATAGATGATAAATAGATTTGAAACTTTTGTAATCATTCTGTTTCTAGTCTTGAAAAAGCTGTTCAAACTGATTTATTGGATGCCGAAAGCCAAGACTGAACTGAAGAAGATTATAGAACAACATATTCATACAAAAGGTCTACAGGCCATTCACGCTGTCAGTGTACAAGCAATAAATGTAAGATCAAATTCTTTTACGTTCATTGGACAAAAATTTCGCTTGTTTTAGGATCCTAAAATATATGTGCATACAATTCTTGATGTATATAACAGATGTCTGATAATCATTCAAGAATCATTTATTGGTGAACGCGATTTCACAGAAGCACTCGATAAAGTATGTCGCGAATCTACTGGCATTTTTTTCGTTCGTCAATATTTTTGCTTATCTTCTTCTATATGCTTGTGTGAAATTTATCAATCAAAATATGGTGACAAAAAGAGCAGGTGGAGCAAAAAAATCATCCGAATTGTTGGCTCGCTATTGTGATTCATTATTGAAAAAGGGTAGATAAAGATGTTTCTCATTCAAATTACTGTGGTCATACCATACTTTTTCTTGAAAGAACGAAAGGCAAGGACGAAATAGAAATCGAAGAAATTTTGAATCAAATAATGGTCGTGTTCAGTTACATTGAAGATAAAGATGTATTTCAAAAGTTTTATGAAAGGATGTTAGCTAAACGTTTAGTCGGACAGTTATCGGCGTCCGATGAATCAGAGAAGTCGATGATAATCAAATTAAAAGTAAGCAGTCATAGTAGAGCATTTGGAAATTGTTGTATACTTAATATCTAACTGGTGAGGTAACAGTGCTGTATAAAAATCACAGTATTCCTTCTCGATATCCTAATATTTTAAAGATTTCTTTTTTCGTTAGAACGGGAAAGTATGAAGTACGAAATTTGCGTGAAATAGATTTTTCGGTGGCGTAACTCTTTCTCAAATGACGCTTATGCAAACTAGAATTTACTGTCAGAAAGATATATGAGAATGAGTTCGAAAAAGATACTGATTCAAAAGAGGAAGAATCGGTGAATTCGAGAAATAGTTCTATATGTGAATTAATCATCAGTTTTGTTATGAACAGATGGCAATTTTTTTCAACTTTTGAACAGAGTTTTGCATTTCTATGTAATATCCTATGCGTTAATGTAAAAATAAAATTTATTCTTAGTTAGTTTCTACTTCTCATGACGCTTGCTGAAAGTTCTCATTCTATTTTCAGAAAACTAACTTTTAGAAAGCATTCCAGAAAATCATTAAAAGTAAATTGAAAATTTTTATAAAATTTTTCACAGACTGTTTCTTCACGTATTTGGCACTAGAAAGAAGTGATTGTTGATGACACTAGTGAAAAATCTTTTTGTTATGTCGCATTGTACAAACACTTTTTTCTGTTTAATTCCTCCATTTTTTCTTAATAAGCTTTTACGCCAGAAAAATTTGTTTGATGTATGTTTGTAGTTTAGTTTTTCACTTTCGAAAAAAAAAGGAAAAGTCTCGAGAATACTGAGAATATCGTGAAACAGCGTTCGATATTTTTATACGGCACTGTTGCCATATTCGATAGGCAGCATGTGGATTGGAATATACGTCAAAATTTCGGAGAATGTTTCAAGACGTTGCTATTAGTAAAAATATGAATGAAGAATACGTTATGTGGTTGGAAAACAGAAATGAAAGAACAACACGTACGTAGATTCGAATCGGCATCTTGTTGCAAGAAGAGGAAAATTTGCTGTATTTTAGTTGATTTTTCCGTAATGATTTTCAATTCAAATTCCTGGCCATTTCCGTCGTCCTCAACAATTAATTTAGCACCAGAAGTAAATTAACTAAAGAATGTTTAAATGCCCAAATGAATTCCTGTTTTTAGCTTAAACCAGCATTTGACAGTTTCACAGAATTCTATACGAAGCAACACAACAAACGAAAATTGATCTGGTTACATCAACGTTCAAAAGGCGAACTTCAAACACTGTATCTAAAGCTGAAGTTCATTCTGCAAGTATGAATGAAATTAAACTCTATCTTGCATGCATCTACACAGAATAGAATCTTTAGGTGTCTGGGTGTCAAATGAGCATTCTGTTATTATTCAATAAATATCCAGAATTAATTGTCAAAACAATCCAAGATGAAACACAAATGACATTAGAAACATTACTACCGGTGATTAAGCAGTTGTTAAAATCAAAAATAATCAAGCATTCATGCACTAGTGAAGAGGTAGGGGAAAATTCGCTTCGAATGGAAGATGTACTCAAATTAAACACGGATTACAACAAGTAAGAAGACATCGTCTGTTAATCTTAGAAGAGATAAATCTTTCTTACTTCTTTCAGTAAAAGAACTCGAGTCAACTTAAACATACCAGTTAAAGTCGAAGTTAACGATGACTCGCAGTGCGTTCGAGACACAATTGACAAAGATAGAAAACTAGTTATTCAAGTATTTACACAACCCTTTGACTCCTGACACTTGCTAAAAGGTTTTGTTTATGTTTAGGCGGTCGTTGTGCGAATAATGAAAATGAGACAAACGTCGAAAGATACACAGTTGATCGGAGAAGTTTTAAAGCAATTATCGGCACAGTTTAGACCAGACGTATCAGTCATCAAAGTAACTACGAGATTCTTTTACTGCTTGTGCAATCACGAATTTTCTCTTTCTTTCTATGCAGACATGTATCGATAAGTTAATCGAAGAGGAGTATTTGAAACGTGCGCCAAATGAAAGTGACACATACCACTACCAGGCATGACATGACCGACTCTTCCGAGAATTGAACTTTAGTATCGGAAACTAGTGTGAGAGTGAGTTCACCTCATTATCTCCTTATCAGACATGAACGTTACATGATGACAAATTATATATTATATTCTTTTCAATTACAAAATAAATTTTATTTTGTTAATCTTTCTGTATGTAACAACACAGTATACGTGTAATATTTCAAGTGTCCTTTTGACCTCATCTTTTCCATTTCATAAGAGAAGTGCTCAGACAGTGCCGCACGATTATGGCGTGACAATGCAGTGCTGATACCTATCAGTGTAGTACTTTTTGATAAAATGCCACCGCCACTGCACAAACCTTCACAATTCATTAGTAGTAGTAGTAGTAGAGTTATCTAACATTGTTGGTGTTAGGAATATATTATACATAGTAAACGTCAAGAAAGAAGCAGAAAAAAATCATAGACAGGCATACAAGCAGCAATATTGTATCCTTAGTGGAGAAACGTGTAAGCTACTTATTTGACATTTCACGTAATTCTGTAGATAACAGTCTGAAAAACGTTCGAATACCTAACAACGCTGTGTGTCCGAACTAACTATTGACTTTCAGCACATCGTTCATTTTTCTAACATGCATACTGCAACCTCTTTATCTTATAAAAGAAATTTAAATTACATTGTTTTGTGTTAAAATTAGACTTTCGCGGAAGATTTGTCACGCATACAAGTCACTTTTTCGAAAAGCCGTCCAGCCATAGTGGGCATTTTTCTATAGAGCAGGCGGACATATGCTGTAGAACCGGTATGAAAGCCTATAAACATGTTTTTCTATTGGTTTTCGAATATGCTCTTTCTAATGATGAGATTTTCAGAACTCAAAAGTAGTTCCTTGTGGATTTTATCGGATCTCTGGAAAACCCATAAAAAGTATTTTTACATTTCGAAAACCTCACTATTGGAGAGATCATATTTGAAAATCTATAAAAAATGTGTTTATACACTTGCGTACTATTGCTAAAATAAATATCCAATTTCCTAAGCAAAATTTGCTGCGGACAGGCTTTCAACTGTATAATTCAGTTTGACCGAAAATATTTCTGCAAAAAAAATTAAAAAGCTATATAACATTGGACGTAGTTTTTCACGGTGATTCCGAATATGACTTTACGTTATGGAAAAGTGCTCTTATGGGGGAGAAAACGCGAATTACCTCGAGTTCTGCTATTTTTCTTGGTCAAAACTACCTATCTCGCGAGATTCTGAGTCAGTTTCGACGAAAAATGAATGAGTTATAAGTATTTGAAGTGCACATGGAAATACGGAAAACTCGATTTTCGAGAAAAATCGCGCAGGTGAACTTCCTTCAATTTGTGAAGAAAACTAAACATTGTCGCGATGATCAGCATCGTTGATTAGCTATGTTTCAAGTATTTTTTAGATTTCCAGACTTGTCAGATGGGGGATAGAATGGTCCTCGGAG
>CAJNOQ010003933.1:0-18698 GCA_905250885.1 Didymodactylos carnosus
TTTCTTCTGTAGTGAATGGAAAACGCGTCACTTATTCACTGGGTGCCATGTACATGAGTTTGTGGCATTCATTTCACGAGAAGTGAAGTACCTCTTGTTGAACCTCTTGTTTATTTAAACAAGGTAACTATCTAAAATATCTAAATATGTTATGAATTCTTCTCTCATTTGATATTTAAGGTTCGTAATCTAATGTAAATATAAAAGGTTTCTCGTGGCCCTTCGAAGATCCTCAGAGATCTAAACCTATTTTTTTAAATTCTAGTCAATAAAATATTCACCAAGTCTAATAAAAAATAATAACTCCATCTTTTGGATATCACTATTTTTTTACGTTTTCAACCTTTCTTTGCGACAATTAAATGTGTTATGTTAAAAAGAAGTAAACAGTGTGTTCAAATCTTTTAGAAAAAGTAACTTTAATTTCAGGAAAAGTTCTTATAGAATGAATATCACCAAGAACAGAAGAAATGTCCGCAACATCAAGTCTGAAAATGGTCAGATCTACAGGTTTTTAATAATAATATATCGAGTTAGATAAAGGAGGATGTACAGTTCATGCAGTTGTCAAATCCAACGTTAAACCAGCAATCTTACAATCGTAAATATTAAAGCCACAAGAATCTGTCAAAACCGAGTGCGGAATACGAGAAACTATGATGATGAGGAACTATGAACATGATTTTATACCTCAATTTGACCTTTTCTCAAGCCTTCTTGCCTTTCTATCATAAAAATGGATAATTATAAGAAAATATTAATTTTTTCATGGATCTTTACAGCATTATGTTTTTATTTAGATTCCGACGGAATAAACTCTGGTCAAACTTTAAATTGGAATTTGGTCCGCAATATATATTCTACATTGGACAAACCGTAGTCTCTCAACTTCTCTACAAGTTGCTACCGGTGCTTTTGAAGAAATTAACCCAGAACTTCATCTAAAAAATGTATGATGACAAATATGCCAACTTTTTTAGATCAAAATAATTTTAGGATGAGTGACGTTTTACATGCACCAGCCGATATTTTATTTTACAAGAACCAAAAGTTTTTTGATTATGTACGTAATATAACGAGTGATATTGTTGTGGATATATTACAATTACAGGAGATAAACTCTGCTCAAATATTATTGTGTGTCGAAAATGCGCTAGACATATTGTATCTTGATTGTGATGAATTAGCACATTTGAAAAAACGTGCAGGGTTTACTTTGAACAATGGAGATTACATTATTAGACCGGGCGTGAGGGAGAGTTTTGACTTTTTGATTAATTCGTTGAAATTGAAGGTTAATGAAGACAAACATGTAATTCAATCAAATGATAATACTGAAAATGGTGCTTTATTGGAACAAATAGTTGATGCACATAATAATGAGGACAATACATTCATGAAAGCGTTCATTGAGAATATTGTTAATAATTTGAAACGATCTAAAAATAATTATCAATATAATGAGTATTTTAAACGTTTTGCATTATCATTGTACATATTGGCAGGCCGAAACGCGTATGAGTTTGTAAGAATTAATTTACCTGGTGCCACACCATCAATAGCAACAATAGAATCTTATATGAAATGCACCAATGTTCAAATAACTGAATGCGAATTTAGATTTAAATCGTTGAAACATCATTTATTATTGTCGTTGAATTGACAATATCTGATGAAGATGAAAACGAAGAATTGAATGATGCTGATGGAGAAGAAAATGGCAACAATGACAATCAGAATTCGACACTAACAACAGCTAGAAAAGCATTCAACGGAATGAGAATTTATGATGAAATCAATGAGGCTAATAAAGAAGCCTATTTTTCCATAAAAATTGACAACAATGTAAAATATATGCACAAACAAACTGCATGCTGGTATTTGATGAGCGATAAAAACCGTTTATCATCCGATAGACTCCTACGAGTACAGCAAAAACAACGTTAAGTGAAAATAAATCTGTAAGATGAACTCTTACCAAGTTGATACAAATCAACTTTTTTTTTACAAATCATTTGTTTTATTTCTTTATTTGTTTGTTTTTTATTTTCTATTATTATCATTTTCTGTTATTTTAACACCGTACATATCTATCTATTTTATTCTTCGTTTAATATTTTTATATAAAATCATCGAAATCCGTGCAAAAATATACACATTTAAACAGAAAGGCATATATTTAAATAGAAAATATTCGTTTTGACCTACTTATCTGTTTAAAATGTATAAAAATGTCACAGAAGGCCTTTCTACTCTTATACCAAATTTCAGATAATTAGGGATCCATGCGGATCTTTTTGGATCCATGCGGATCTTTTTGGATCCATGCGGATCTTTCTGGATCGATGTGGATCTTTTTGGATTCATGCGGAAACCCGGATCCGCGGATCCGCTTTTTCCCCCTTGATTTGATAGCCGCACTAATAACACGTGTGAAGGTAGTGAATATAGTTTATCAAATAAATGGCTTATTTTTTCCTTTTTAATGTAAGGTTATCACAACCGAATAAATTCTCGCCTTCAACGAAATCATCCAAGTGTTTGGCAACTGATCACCTTCATGCAAGCAGAAGAGAAACGCGTACAAAACATTCGTCTTCAATGGTTCTCCGGTGCATCAAAGAAAAAAAATAACCGTACAACGGCATTAAAAAGTCGAATAGATACTTTATGTAATCGATATAGTGATTATTTAATTACTGCATCTGAACTTCTTACTGGTTTGTCCTTCGTTGTGGCAAAAAAGAAATGATTTAGGTCGGAACTTAACGTTGATCAATTGATTTAATAAAATCTTTTTTACTTGTCTTTCATTCGTTCTTCTTTCTAATAAATAAATTTTATTCAATTTGAACTCCTATCTATGTATCTACTCAATTAAAACCATGCTAAACTATCTATCGACATTTTTACCTTTCGATGTTTTTACCTGTTGACATTTGTATCATTTTTTTTCGAACATTATTCTTCTCGCTATTTTTTCTTTCGACATTTTTAGTTTCGACCAAAGTTGAGATTATCGACTATCTTCTCCTACCTAAACGTTTTTGTTTTCCAGTGTGAATATTGAACTAATGGCATGAACTGGTAACCAAAAGAATGTGGTGAAATAACTGATAAAAGATAACTTGAACCTAGATCAAATATTTGTCGTAACAGGAGATTTGGCGAATAATTCACAGTGTTTTAACACGATCACTGCATACGAGAGGCATGTAGTCTTTGACTATTTGTGGTGGAAACAGAAATATTTTTGCAAGTGATGTCGGACCTTTGATACCCAATGTCGCTTTGGATAAATTTGGTGCTGATAATCTTTAATAGTCATCATCTGTCTGTAGTAGTGACGGCGTTGCTGAATATGGGTAAAAGACTCGTTTACCAACTGGACTACCATGAATTGTACAATCAACACATGCCTCGTATCCATTGGACTGAGTGACGTTGCAAATTTGTACGAGTGCTGGTAAATCAAAGGCCAGTTGTATACGAACATGAAATCGTTCATGTGGCTTATCATCTGTTGTCATCGTGATGTCATTTTTAGCAGCTCATAGAATTGATCTCTGGTATAACATCATCATCATCCTAATTCAATACTTCCGTTGTTTACAACTGCGTTATCATGGGTGTCATTAAAAGCAAAGCCGAAGTCAAAGGCTGCTTTACGTGTATGGTATTCTAGGACATGTACAACAGCATTTTTCTGATGCAAACGATTATTGAACATATCCAAAAGAAAAACTAAACTATGACTTTCTACAGAATCTGCGACTGTAAAAGAAAAATAATTGACAATATCAGATAACTAGTAGGCAGGATTCACCAGAGCGACAGAATCAGGATGACGCGGATGATGTATAGTCTCGATCAGCACGATGGACCTCCGAACATCATATTTCAGTCACTTAAGTATGAAAGTACCAAGAGCAAGTATATTTAATATAATTGAAAAACATTTTTGTAAAATCATTTTACACAAGAAACGAGCTTTCGATACTTCACAGTAGTGATATTCGATTAGACAGTCTAGAAAATAACAGTCCAGAATAGAAAAATGTAACCGTCACTCGATTCTATACTACATATTTTTCTGTGTTTTAGTTTTTCTAGTATTTTCGTTCTTCGCTGTTTTAACTAGTATGTATATTCATCTCTCTTCTAAATTCACAATCATATTAGCCTGCTGATGATACTGTGAAGTATCGAAAGCTCACTTCTTGTGTAAAATGATTTTACATAAATGTTTTTCAATTATATTAAATATACTTAGTTTTATAAGAAACGTAAAAAAGTCAAAGAATGTCAATATACCAAGAGCAGATCTGAGAGTTAATGAGAACCTTTGTCAGGATCCACTCTCTCCTATACAACATCAGAGATAGTCGACAGTAGATCCTTCTTTTTCTAGTTAGTTATATTCTGTTTCTGTTCTTTACCCTTCAGTTTATATTATTTCTTTTTCTCATTCATCATGTGCTGATGTGTCTTCTTTTTCGTGATATACAGATAAAACCGTCAGTAATACATTTACTTTGTTTGATTTTATCTAGCTACACACATCGCGTATATATTTTCTGTATTGATATTATTTGCACTTTGGTTTTTTTTATTTATTTTTATTTAAAAAGAGTACATACATCGTCGAACACTTATTCATTCGATTGGGGAGGGGAGTAGGTGATCATTCTTAGTTCCTCTAATTTCTGTCAACATTTCAATCAAGAGAGGATCCTGAGAACCCGGGCCATTAGAATAGCCATCTGAGTTTCTGAGCGGCATCTAGAGACAGAATAACATCCTCCTGACAGCTGGAAGATGACAACCTTTTAAAGGCTTTAAGGTAAGTAACTAAAGACTGAAGACAACTGGAGTCATACTCGCGCACTGAGTAGAAAAAAGGTGGCAAAGCGTTAAAAAGGATACGCAACGTAGCGATAATGTTGCCGATTTACTCAACTTCTCCTGTGCAAACTACACGCATTTTTACGAAAAACGTTTTGCTTAGAGTCATAAAGAACAGACACATAGCAGTTTTTTTGTTCCCACCCCATTTTTTATATTTTATGATAAGGTGACACAGAAAAGAAAAAAATCGACCACTAATCATTAGTCTATACATGCCTTTCTCTTTCTTTTTTCTGTCATAAAAATAACTTCAACATTATCAATCACTTGAAACACGAAAGATATTTAAAAAAAGAATTTTTCTCGTTACAGTACTATGAAAGAAAACCTAAGTCAAATTTACATCTAAACGAAGTATTTTAATGTGACATTACGATCGCTCTCAAAACATAGCACTCTTTATTCTTGTGTATTTTCATCTGTTTTCATGGTTGTTTCTATCAGAGTGTTTGAATTGCCGACAGTGTGCCACATATCAACATAATATATTCGAAAAGTAAACTTCGTTTTCTAATTTTGGAGTTCATGTATTCATAACTTATAGTCAGTTTTTCATACAGGTCTCATAAACTATGTCAGAATACCCGACGTTTCTTGATCAGTTTCACTGTGTTCTTTCAGTGCTTCCTCTGTGTCGTTTCTTTACCTTTGTAATATATTACTTTTTTCATGGTTTTGTGTTCTAAAACGTGCACGGATAAGAAGAAGAAAAAGAAAAGAGGACAGAAGGATTGTTGTTTCATTCACAACCACTAAAAATTTCTTAACAACGACGACAAGACGGCAGGCAAGACAAACAGGCCGCGTCCTTTACTCTTCGATGTCGAATAGGAGTGGGAGTTTGAATTTGGGAGAAAAGATCTTTTCGACGAGTAATGTATCTTCTTTGCCTAATTTTCTTCAACGTGTAGGAAAATGAGAGGATAGATTAGAGCAAGCACCCATCGTTATGTGCTGTTTGTAGATCAGCTCATTTTCTACGAGAGATCATGGAAGACAATTTCAACAATCATCTGTCTTCTGACAAGGAGAACACAGAGCCAATGAATTCTGATCGTCAACATCCAGCAATTTCGAGAAATACTGACCATATTGGTAAACTCATATCAGGTGCCGCATCAGCTAAAAAAGAAGAAAAGAAACAACTTTCTACCCATTTCTCCACCACTTTAGACAACAATGACGATCAAGAGGCAGACATACAAAGCACCGAATCGCAGAACATCCAAGCAGTAAATGGAAATCAGACTTCACTAGACCAAACAGGTCTAGTGGACCCCATCGACGATGAAAAAGACTTATCCATTCGTAATTGACTCCTTTTCTGCTGTTTTTCAGTTGATTGCTGCTTTGGCAGTGAGTATCTCTGATATTTGTGACGATGATTTTGTTCATTTGTTTTAGGAATGAATGAAACATTACCGCGCCATCCTGCTTGTCAATTTCGAACAGGTCAAATATAAAGATCTTCTGTTGATATTAAGATACTTCCATGTTCATCGCAAAAAAGCTTTTTAAAGGTATCTGAGTGACCTAATTCACTGTAAAGAACATGTGTGTTTAGAACAACTTTGGCTCGATCGTCAATATCACCGGGATAATCGCCAATCAATCATGAAGCCCGACGAACTAGAGAACCAGATGCAAGATCCTCCAGGTAGTGTTAATGAGGATATACTGGATCGCATTCAAGGTTCGATGGTTGGAATGGCCTTAGGTGATGCCCTCGGTGCTCATGTCGAATTTCGACCTCGACAATATCTACTCGAACATCCAGTGACTGATCTTCAAGGAGGAGGAACATGGAGTCTCAATAAAGGACAGGTATCTTCTCTCCACATGAACTTCTTACTTCTCACTTGATTAACTTCCACCGAAGTTCAGATTAAGTCTGTGAAACTGTCTTCTTGCTGAATATTTCGGCCTAAAATATAACTCTTTTGCTCAACAGTGGTTACAATTCTCACCAGATTACGCGTCAAGACAAGTCTTCGTTCAAATGAATATTTTCATAAAAACCTCGCTTACTTTAAGAAAAGAAGCGTGTAACGAAATCCTTACTGGATTAAACTGTGAATAACGATGGGCCAGCTTTCATACTAGACAAAAAAGTGTAAATAATGCAAAAAGGGAACAGAATTTTTTTCTTAACTTATTATACACCACTCAATAGACTTTTTCGAGCTGATCACGAATATGTAGTTCTCAATTTTTCGAAACGTTTTTTTCATGCTGAAAACTCGAAAAACTCACGATTTTGAAAGACATTCTGTTTCTCAACTTGTTGCTGAGAAAATTCATTTTTTTCAAATCAGAGGAAAAGTAATTCTCAATTTTCTCGAGCAAAACTCAACTTGTATCTGATAAAAATGTCATATTTAGAATCAGGATGAAAAAACGAATCGACTAATGTGTGAATCGACTAATCTCTAACCCATCTGAGTACTTTGATTTTTTTCTAATTTTTACGTGGAAAAAGCATCGAGATTTTCACGAAAAAATGAAAATCAGCGTAAACTTTTGAAATACACATCAATCGATTCGCGTTTTCATCCTGATTCTGAATTTTTACCAGATACAAGTTGAGTTCTGCTGGAGAAAATTGAGAATTATGGGTAGAATTCCGACTTTTCCTCCTCTGATTTAGAAAAAATGAATTTTCTCAGCCATAAAACAAAATTTTAAAAAAGTACTTTTAAGTCCAACTGTACTTTTAAAGATGGATTCAAGGTGGATATAATGACTCTAAAACTGAGGTTCCAGCTCATCATGCAAAAAACTAGATAGCTTTGCAAAATGACTCATCCTTATTTTCCATTCGCCCATTTTATAGGTTTTAGGCGTTTATCTCCAAAATGAATCTAATATTATTTTTAATTCAGTTTTCAATGCTAAAGAAGAGAAAAATAATATGAACGTTTCGACTAAAAGCTCAAGTTGAAAAACAGAACGTTTTTCAAAATCGTGATTTTTTCGAGTTTTCGACATGAAAGAAACGTTTCGAAAAACTAAGAATCACATATTCGGGATCAGCTCAAAAAGCTCTATCGAATGGTGTATAATAAGTTAAGAAAAAAATTCTGCTCCCTTTTTGCATTATTTGCATCTTACAACAAAATCACTGTCGTTCAGTCGTTTCAAGTTTTGAGACGCATTTCCTTGTCGGAATGCTTCATTCACTTACTGTTTAAACGTATTAATGTTCTTCAATAGAATGCGGCTATTCGGGAACGGATATCAAAATGAGAAAAGAAGAGTTTTTTGCATTCGATTTTAGATAGTGTAAAACAGAAAAATTCGCTATTATTTGCTCCATGTCCAATATGATCCGTATTTTTGGTTTAGGTTTTAAAAGAAGAATCCATACATTGAACGTGTAGAGAATTCAAAAAATATAAACAAAGTAACAGATTTCTTGCTCTCACCGATTCTGTTTGTCTGACCTTTCTGTTTGTCTTCTCGAAAAAAAGTGTTTCGAAAATAAATCAGTGATTTGACGATAGAACTATAAGAAGTAAGTGTTTTAGTTCACCGACGATACCTCCATGGCTCTTTGTCTGGCAAACTCACTGGTAGCTCGTCGAGATTTCATTCCCTATGATCAGCTGGTTCGATACAAATGGTGGTACAGGGATGGTTACATGTCCTCCACAGGAAAATGTTTCGATATTGGTACGGCCACCAGCGACTCGCTGCGTGAATTTGAGCGTCGTCAGAAATACTTTGCTAAGGAACACCACATTGCTCCTGAACAATTGGACTTTCTGTCAGACCTTCGTCTTCTTGATGAGTTCAATGTGCTCTGTAGCAAAGAAGGCGTAGCTGGTAACGGAGCTTTGATGCGACTGGCTCCTGTGCCACTCTTCTTCTACAAACATCCCACCCAAGCCGTCGAATTTTCGGGACTCAGCGGACTGATAACCCATGGTGATCAGAGTGCCAATGATGCCTGCCGTTACTATGGTGCTCTAATCGTGGGCGCTCTGCAGGGCAAGAAAAAAAGTGAACTGCTCAACAAAGATTTTTACTCCAATCACGAAGAATGGTTCAGCAGTAAACCACTACATCCAGAGATCCTGAAAATTGCCCAAGGGTCTTACCAGAAGGAGGGCGGATACGAAGATGGCATTCGAGGCAAAGGATACATTGTCAATGCTCTCGAAGCCGCTTTGTGGGCTTTTTGGTCCAATGAAGATTCCTTCGAAAAGGGTGTTCTCGCTGCCGTCAACCTTGGCGATGATACGGACACAACGGCTGCCATTTATGGTCAGTTAGCCGGTGCCTACTATGGATACAAGAATCTACCCACGAAATGGGTCGAACACATATATGCCAGAAATTTTATCAACTGTTTGAGCAAGTGGATTGCTTATGAAGGACAGATGTACGGACTGTCCCCTTTGATGCCCCAAGGGTTCGATGCTCCTATCATTCCATCTCCTAAAAAAGAAGAAGGTATGTTGAGATTCCAAAAGACTCCACGAATGTAAAGAACCAGAGTTCGGGAATTTTGGATTTCGGAAGTAAAACAAGTTTTGAAAAACATTTTTCTAAAACTTCAAAAATTGCTGTGATTAAACTAATATGACAAAAGTTTCGAATTGAGGGGAATATTCACACCATATGATTTCGAACAGTTTTTCTGAAGAGCATCCTCGAGGTCTGGTGTGGAAAATCTTTCATAATGCTGTCTCTTTTTATAGCACTCGATCTCAACAGAATCTTAATGTGGTCTAGTAAAGATGTTTGTCGTTGGGTCCAGTCACTGGATGAGATTTATGCACCTTATTCACGTGAGTTCAAGGAGCGCGACATCGACGGTTTTCGTCTTCTCAGATTTGTTGACAATCCTTTTCTCAGTGATATCGGAATCACCAGTGGCCATCAGCGGATAATTATTGATGGTATTGAACAGTTGGAAAGGACACGTGCGCAACGATCAAAAAGATGACCACTCTATCGGATGAATTTCATGACCAATTTCGTGGAAACTACACTTAAAAAAAAACTCTGGACATATTGAGTGCCACTTAGTTCGTAGATTGGAATCAACGAGTCATTGAGCTGTTCATGTTGACGTACAAATCAAAATACCATCTCGGCTTTTCAAAAATTTTGAGCAGAAATATGTTTTGAACTGAATTCGTTTTTCAAGTGAAAAATGCAGTTTATTGTTTATTATATGTTTATTCAGCAATAAACTTGCATTTTTAACTCAGGAAATTTAAATGATTTTCGAATAGATAATAAGACAAACACCATACCGTCTTATTATCTATTCTTAAATTCTTCACCTTACAAAATGATTCAATTAAATGATTTTCGTAAAATGTGTTTTTGTTAGTGTGTATCGGTTAATGAAGAACAGAATGGATATCAAACAGTATTTTAGAAAATTCCAGAAATTGTACAGTAAATGATATAAACAAAATAAAACTGGATGTAGAAGATTAACAGTTGATACGTATAGAATTCACTAAAATACAAGCATAGAAATCAATAAATGACATCATTAACCTCAATATCGAGAAAAGGAACTAAAACAAAAACTATGTGTTAAATTAATATATTAAAATTCATAAGACTCGTACTGGGCAAGAAGAAAGAAACTGGAAGTCGTATACACTACTGCGAATAAGGGTTATAGTAAATGTACTCCTTGTTAGAATTAACATCAAAGAGTGCGAAATGCGCTTTATATAAAGGATAATTACTCATTCTGTGACCAATGTTGTTAGTAACAAGAACTTTCGTGATATGAAGATCACAACGGTTTGAATTTTAAAATAAATGAACCATCATCTGAAGTAATGAATCACAGTTTCATCGGTTAATGAGTCAAGTTTAAATGAACAATCTGGTCTAGTAGCTTCTGAAGGTATTGCTATTAATTATGTTACAGATTCTTGGGACATCGATATCCAACAGAAAAACAGAAGGCATATTAATTTATTTTCAAAACCGAAGCCTTTTTATCTTTTCGATGTCTTTTAGTGCAACAGTTAACAAAGTAGAAAATAACTAAACTAATGACGGTATAAATAGTACAAATTATTTGTGTAAAGATTTTTCTATTTTCTCTAATCCTTTTTAAATACATACTTGCTTTTACCTTAAAAATATTCTAATTGAAAATAATACGAAGTCAAATAACTTTGTCCACAATAAAGAAAAATAAGAAAAAATGAAAATCAAGTCTTCAATCATTCAAATAGTGAGTAATATATTTCAAAATATGCTCTATCTGATGACGTAAAAAGTTTTATTATAAAGTTTACAAAACATCTGATGATCCAAAATTAGACTGAAATTACTGCTATATTATGAAAAAATAATTTTATCCAAGACGCAGCCGACTAACTGGCAAAAGCCATTCGTATTCTAAATCCGCGCATTCTCTGCTATATCGATTAGTGAAAAAAATGTTTTATTTTGTGATATCACTTTTGAGAAATATAATAAACATTTCTGCAATGGCTGGTCCAAACCGCTATATTTTAGTAAAATGAATGCGCACTTCTTAGAACCAAAAAAAATCTGCACAAACTTTACCAGAATGTCCTTCTGTATAACCTGCATCAGCACAGAAAGCATAAATTAGCATAAACGTCCGTGGACATTACAGCAGGGTTTTCAGGCATTTTCCATTATTTATTGGTTCAGAAAGGCTTTTGGTCAATAGAAATAACATATTAGTAATCAGCGCATAAAACTGCGTCGAAGTGTATATGGTTTTTAAGTTCTTCCGTGAAAGAATTTTCGATCACGCAGAATCTGTCGAAAGTTTCAGCGAATTTTCCGTGGGAATTTGGATATTTGTTTTATCAATGTACCCAAGAATTATAAATAAACACTTTTTTTTCTACGTTTTACAATACGCTATTTCCAACAGCGAGATTTTCAAAATCGAAGATCACTTTTTATGTGTCTTCCAGACATCCGGTCTCACTTTTGTATTACTTTTTTGAAAATCTCAGATTTTAAGACATAAAATTCAAATTGATCACACTATTGTCAATTTTTGTTAAGTAGTACGTAACGACAACCTCGAACTTGATTATTTTATCTGGACTTTTCTTATCTTTTCACTAAACCTAAACATGCTGATAAATAAAATGCGTGTTTTGAGTTTGGCGTACGAGAAATCGTGGAAATTCGGCGATCCAAGAAAAATGTGTACAATTGTTTGTATAATGTTTTTCTCCTCTAATTTATGATTGCGCCATTTTTATGATCGTGAAGCTATTATTTTGAAAAAATCCATGTTTTAAGCCCAAAAAGTCTATTAATTCAGTTTATCTCGAAAACTCTTCGTTAGAGTCAAGAGTTAAAGACGAACAATTTTGAACTGCTTTCGTCCTCTCTGTCTCCCATAAAAAGTATGTTTCCACTCCTTGATGTTTTCTCTTTATCTCAGTATTTGTGACAAATGACAGCTGTAGCTGATTCAGTGCACTCCAGTTGATTGATACTGATATTTGCACTATAGAGATGTTGATTTGAATAGAGAACAAATAAAAAGCTATTTCCTAATTTTTTCCTCAAAAGACCTGTTCGGTTCATATGGGATAAAGGTGCTATTCAAGCCATTACTGATCATTTGTCCTACGATTAATTTATCTGATTTATTTATAGGTCACGAAAGCTTCTTTTAAAGATTTATTTTATCGCATTCTGCTCTCGAGACAATACCGAGGATTACAAAATGTAAGATAGGACTGGCCGATCTTTTTCTCGGGGCAGGGGGGTCGTCCTGTTTCTGTCCTTGGGAAAGTCGAACAAACAAAGATTTAGCTTCCTCATCTATTGTTTGTGGCCGCTGTAGCTCCTATGTGGCTCTATTCACAATAGTTGTAAGGCTTTGCTGTCACTACAGATTGCTTGATTTATATCACCGAATTGGATTTGATTTTAAATGTTTATTTAGAAAATACTAAGATAAAGAAACACAGAAAAGTATACTCTTACAATCTGACTCTTAGTTAGCACAGAAGTCTATTTATAGTCCTGAAATCACGATAGAAGATGAGGAAAGTCTGACGAAATAAGATGATGATGGAATGCGAGATGATGAAACGAGATGATGCAATGTAGCATCTTATATAAGGATATCTGACTTGGTTGCTTATGTAAGGGAATCTCCTTACATAACAATAGCTCAGTCGAAAGCCTTTGCGATCTATCACACATGTATTCATCTTCAGCAAGCGCAATCTGATTTCATCTGCCGTTCCTGTATAAATAATCAGATCTTCTAATAATATTTATTAGAAGATTAAATATTCGCCCGCTCAACTACAGATACAGATAGAAAACGGCTGGCTATCACACGACCAGTCGCGCGTACGCTTATACCCTTCATGACCAAGCAATAGATGACGCCGAGATTCGGTATACATTTTTACTTTAAAAAAATTTCGACCAGTTTTTGAGCCAGGAGTTTCCAGAGACCTCCTAAAAATCTGCCAGAGATCCTGTAAATGTCACCATTAGATTCAGCTTCCGATTTACCTGTTTCGAGTTGGTTTGACTAATTTTATTCCTAAACTGTAAATTTTACCCGAGAATGACTTGCCCGATTGAAGATATCGTCAAAGAAATACCTGTATCTCAACGAAAAACAGTAATCAAAAAAAAGGGGCACATACACTGTAAAAAATAGTCGTAGATTAATAAACTATCAAAAAGGGTATATTGAGATCAATAAACCTTTTAAAAAACGCTTTTCTGTTTTTTATATCCAAAAAACGAAAAAGCGTTCGTGACAGATGCAAAATGAAAAACGGGCGGTTTTTTGTCAAAAATAAAAAACCCTCTTCAGTTTTTTGTCGAGTTTAAAAACATATTTTTCTAAGGCAGTTTTCGACAGAGAACATGAAAACAAAATGTCTAAGGTTCTGTAAGATAAGGTATTCGTTTTCGAAAAACAGCAAATTTACAAAAACTCGAAAATTTTGAGTTTTTGGCCCTAAAAGCTTGATTTCAAACCTTGTAACACAGATATTCAGATTCAGCTCGAGAAGCTACATCGAACCATGTATAAATATTGAAGAAAAGAATTTGCTTAAGTTTTGAATTGCGGGCACCTTGCACTTTTATAAAATTGTCATCTCAAGCTTTATAAGTGAAAACACATTTAATGAAAATGAAATCTCTGGTCCAACAAGTATTTGTTTTACAATACGAAATTCTAAAGCCATACAAGAGCATTTAATAACAGCTTCTGCTATGTCCACATGGTTCTGCCACCGTGAGGAAATCTGTCTAGCTGTTTGTATAAAAGTGTCTCTTTGGCAGATTTTCCATTTCGATTCGTTTTCTCCGTTGCACAGTACACATTCACTGTATAGATTTTTGAATACCATACGGACAAATATATTTTACACTGGTATTTCAAAATAATATAGACACGTAACAAAGCATTTGAAAATGAATAAAAAAGGCACACACAAATATTATTTATTTATCATTTATGACATAACCCATCAAAAGTCCCCAAGACCTGGTAAATCGAAGCAAGAAAACTTCTCATGTGTGACTTCAGTTAACAATCTTAATCCTTTCAACACAGTAGAGCTCTGGTCAAGGAAAAAATAAATAAAATTATGTATTCCGTTACCTAAATACTTATTTTCAAAAACTGCAATTTTTTTGCATTTTCTATATATATGTTATAGGGGAAGCTGGAATTCGATACAATTCTAGACTTGCGCCACTTTACTCAAATGAATTTCCCGCTTTCGCTAGATAAAAGTAGAATTCGAGTTTTTATTGGTGAATTCTAGCATTTGACCAGGTAAGAGTGGAATTGATGTAATAGCAATAGATCTCAAGTTACAGAAACAACATACTGTTTGTAATGTTTCGATATGCGCATTGTAATGCATTAGAGTAGAGGCGAATATAAATGTCAAAATAGCTTATTTAAATTGTAGTTCAGTTTTCCGTCAGCTAATAAATGAAGGTCAGATTAGTTATGAAGTAAATTTCCCCCCTATAACATTTTTGAAAAAAGTGTATGCTTGTGCAGGGGAATAAAGGGCAATTTCGTGCCCAGAATCGTGTATTGTAACGAAGGAGATTCCCTTAAATTTTGTCATATATCCAGCGACTTGATCCGGTTTTACTAAGTCATACCATGGTTGGAATGGAGATATAACGGGGAGATTCATACCGTATAGCCAATATTGAGTTCCCACAGTTGCACATACTCCGTCGTCATCACCACTGTAGATAATAATTTTTAAATTAGGTTTCTTTTTTAACAAGTAAGTATAATGCGAAGTCATAAAAGCATTCTGATTTGTAATGCTATATTCATTTGCTACCAGACTTGAACAATCGATCCAATTGTTCGCTTTGTCATCTATACTATCATGTGGAGGGATTTTAGACAATCGAACATGAATAGCTTTTTGCACATCTGACGAACCAAGATAAACCAGTGTGAACGAGTTGACACATGCCCGAAACTTGACGGATGAATTATTTTTTAATGCGGATATTTTGTGTCGAAGATACCGTAACGTTTCGCGTTGATTTTCAGCAGACGTACAGTATGGAGCGTCGAGTGCCTAAAATAAAATCACAGTTCCTAAGAGGAGGATAGGAAAGATCGTCTGGATTTTAACAGCAGATTTATCATCGAATTCTTTTGTATTATGATTTTGCTAAATTAGATTAGATCAACTTACATAAGGATCAAGTCCACGCGTATAACTAGAATTATATAGTTGTGGTGCTACAAAGTAATTAGCCTGGGTATCGTATTTAATACACATAGGGTCATACCACGGCTGAAAGCCAGTTCCAGTTTCGGAATTATATGGATCCCGATTATAAGGGTCAATACAATACCGAACTACATTATCCCATGTTGGTTTATCGATGAGAGAATGTGCCCAAAAAGCTTGAACATTTCCAACGTATTCTAAAGAATATGGATCATTAAGAGGATTACCAATCATGAGACCTTTGAGATTGAGTTTAGTCGAATCTTTTGGCTTCATCATTGCATTTCTATCAACTATCTGTTTTGCTAATGTAGGTACATAAGAGATTATTCACTATGAAGATCCACAGAAATCGTGCCTTCATAATGATACCCAGCTCTCGTCCACGATCATTTGTCAATAGGAGGACGAACGTGCCATGCTCGGTACTGCCACTAGTCCTCATCGATTTTTGTGGATGTCGGTAAAGGATTAGTTTGAATGCCCTCCGTATGATTCCGAACTAAGGTATAAATCATGCGTTCTGTATTGTGGAAATTTGTTAAAAAATGCTTGTATTGCAAAATAGTTATCTTGTGCGGTTTGTAAGTCAGTCCATTCAACATAATCACGGTGCGGAACATCACTGTAACTGAAACCAGTACCAATAGGACTTTCGACAAACAAAAAATTAGCCACACGATTCCATGAATAAGGATTTTTTAGCAAGGTCACGTTATCTGGTTGAACACGGAATGGTCCGAATTCTTCGAATAAACTAATTAAACCAGAGCATCCGGGACCTCCATTAGTCCACCATATTAATGGTTTACTCTCAGGTTCACTTTGACTTTCGACAAACCAATAGAAGATATGTTTTGTGTTGTTACTAATAGTTAAATATCCGGAGAATTGCCGAAAATTAATTTCGGAAGAGAGTATACCTGGTAACGAATCGATGTAGTCAGCTTTAGCTTTAGTAGTGTAGCCACCGAGACTTTTAGAACTACGACGAACTTTATTTTGGAATGGACGGTGGTGTTTTCCTTGATTCGTTAGTACTTCTTCAAATGGTGATATAGGTTTTCGTCCAGATAATGTAGAAAAATGTATACCATGAACGATTATATGAAAAAGCAAAAATAACAATAAAAGTACAAATCGTATCATTCTAGCCGATCAGGTAATATATTTGTATTCAAGTAAAACTGACAGTTTAATATATATTATCATGTTTATAACTACATATTATTAACTGTATTAAATAGTAGATAAACACGCTTTCACCTTCACGCTTTCTTATTTCAGTACATAAAAGAAGCCAGTTCGTAATAGATAGAGTTTAGGTACATCTTGCTCTCTTTCAGACTAATAACCGTAGGTGTAAGATAGATAAAAAATATTAGTGAATAATTATGACTAGAATAAATAAGAAATAAAAATGCACGTATGTATTAACGTAATTATACTATTATCTGATATCCGATCTAGGAGATCAAATCAACGATGCTACTAATGACAATACAATTATATGTACCACACACGAATGCCGATATAACACTGATTAATCACATATCCAGATCATAATCAATGTAAATCGTACATTTGTCTTCCCAATCTAGATCATAACCAATGATATAAACTGAAATATTTACCTTTCAATGCTTTGTTTATCTACTTACAGAATAATGAGGATTCATATCTTGTGTTGTGAATTGTTGCTTATGTTGTACAAGATATGTGTGCATACTAAATTTCTTGATAATCTTGTAGAATCCCATATATCTCGGTTCTGATTTTGCCCTCTTCTGATCATCTTTTATCGAAAGTTATTGGCCTAGTACGTTGGATCTGATCTTTCCTTGTCATGACGTTGTTACCATGCCACTATTTTCGAAGATGTCTACAAAATTTTGATTGGGAGACCGGATTAGAAGGACATCCCTACTAGAAGGCTGGGAGTTACATCATTTGTTGCAGATGGATGATATCTTCTAGGACGAATTAATTCAGGGTTTGTCGTTATAAATGATTGGATTAATGCTATTCTTCTGTATAGAATTGAGTACAAACGCTAATTAATAAAGTAAACGTTTCGGCATATTAGCCTTCTTCAGCACATACAAGAAATGCACATAACATTGAGTGAACATGAAAGAATAAAGTTTAGGAAAATATATAAATCACATATAAAATTAAAAGTAAAATGTCGAACTGGAAAATGGATGAACAAAAAATTTTGCTAAACTAGCTTAAAAACAAAAGGAACATTGGAATTGAAATGGAAAATAGACAAAAAACAACGCGTGTAGAAATAATATCCAAGAAAAAATGCTCTAAGGAGAAAAACTAGCTTCATCGACTACATAACCGCGCGGTTATTGACCTGAGGGATCTAGCTAAAGGTACCTTTTTACCTAATTAGCTAGTTCCAACCTAGTAGTGAACCGAGCACTAGATTATCATAATCCAGTAGGAGCGGGAGGTCGACAACTAGGTTAACGGCCAAGTTAACCGAACGGTTAAGCTCGCTCCGAAGACGAAATATATTTAATAAGAGGGTGGTTGTCAAGTAGTTTAATTGAGTGGCTGGAGGGCCCGGTTAATCGGACACTCACTTGATATCGGACAATCACTTGATAAGTGATGAACTCATTGAGAAGATATTTTGGAGATTGGTGTTTTCTTCTTGAAAAAGACATTTTCGAGATTTGTGTCTCGAACATAAAATGTGATAAATTTAATTTTCTGAATTGTATGCGTTGAAACCAAATTTTCAGAAATCGTTCTTCATGGTGAAAAACAGTAAATACCGTTTTCCACCGTAAAGATTGCTTTGTACAAAGTTGAATTTGTTAGATGAAATTTAAAAAATTAAATTTGCTACAGTTTTGCGCCGAGATTCAACTCTTGTAAGCTCTTCCTTCATTGCAAATAATCAGAATATCGCCAAACGGGCGGTTTTCCAAAGTTGAATGTAGAGACAAAAATATAGCTAACTTAATTTTCTAAATTTCATCTACCGGGCTCAGCTTTGTACCAACTAATGTATTACAATATTAAAAAATACGACATGAC
>CAJNOQ010003934.1:0-18697 GCA_905250885.1 Didymodactylos carnosus
ATAAGTATAACTAAAGAGCATTACCTCACAGATCGTTTAAGCAACTTCTTTCTGAAAGTAATTGTTTCTGCTCTTTGGGTCTAAAGGTAAAACTCAAGCAAGATCGGTGCGATTGGAAGAGAATATGCAGAGTTTTATAATAAATTCACCATTGTAACCATTTTTTGCGTTACACCACTTGCTTTACATTTTTTTGGCATGATTTTTAGTTTTCGCGACATGAGCGATGACACTATGTTTTGAAATGACTCAGTAGGTACGGTTGTAGAGCCGTCGTTGATCGTCAAAATTCATTGTTTTAACGTTGTATTCACATGTAGCGCATGTGATCAAAGACATGTAACAGACATATCATTTTTCTTTGCAAAAGCTTGTCAGACATCAGGTGAAAAGAAAACATTTTCACTAAACATTTCCCATGCACATAAATGAAATTGCAACAATGAGTCGTACGTGATCCGTGCGAAAAAACTTGTTTACCAAATTATTACATTGTCTTGAAGTGTTGATATCACCACTGGATTCGATTTTTTACCAGATCGATAACCAGAATTTATTGTCTAGAAAGTAGCACGTTCCTGGTCTTCTCCTCTACTTGTTATTTACCCAAACACATTTTGTTTTAAAACGAAGGGCAATTTTTAGATCTAATTCAAACTTATTTTTATGCCTAATTCAAAACTATACTCCGACAATAACGCATATAAAAGAACTATTTTGCGTTTATGGTTGGATCTGGTAAATAGACTGCTAAACCTATAATGCTTTTATCTTTTCATCTATCCTTCTTGCTATTTCTTCGAACCCGTCTTTCCACCAATTGTAAGCGATGGCGTTAAACAGTGTCTTTATTTTTCTCCAAATGTCCACGTGATAAAAACTCATCTATTGTCTATTTCTAAACAGAAATGGACTGAAACAAGTAAAACTTTTAAATACCTAGGTTTTATGCTGGATCAGTCGCTGTCTTTTTGCGCTCACATTAATGATATTTGTATTCGTACGCAGAAACGTATGGGTGCCTCAAAATCCGTGTGTGGCAGACGTTGGGGATTTCTTTCTCATACAGCTGTGTTTGTTTACAAAACGTATCTTCGTCTTATGTAAGCGTACGCTTCTCTGTGTCTCTTATGTATTTCTACTTCTAGCTGGACTAAACTTCAATGCATATAAAACGTTAGTTTAAACGCATTACATCTCCCACCATGTTTTCCCACTTATGAACTTCATAAGCGCGCTTCTTATGTTTTATTAAAAGACTTTATTTTCCAGCTGTCTCGCTCTTTTACTATGTACGGTTTTCTTACAAACGATATCTTTCTAAAGCTTATTTTTAACTATCTGTTTTAGCAAGAAAAGTATGAAACAAACATATTACATTTGCATTAGTGTGGACAAAGTATCTAAAGACGAATTGACGAATCGCAATTTTTGGGCGTAAAAATGATGCAACAATTCGCATTTTACCATTGTTTGGCGAATTCGTGATTCAATGCGAACTGATGCGAATTAACAAAAATGATCAAAAACGAACCAGAAAATTGCCTCTTTTGTTCCTTTTGCCAATTCGTAAATTAGGACGAATTCGTAAGAAAGAAATTTCCGGTACCTACGAATTCGTAAATCGAATTGGTCGACCATCGACGAATTCGTAAAATGATCATTTTGGTCCCCAAGAATCCGTGTACGAATTCGTAAATTGGCAAAAATACGACAAAATGCGAATTTACGAATTCATAGATGCCAAAGCATAACCGACGAATTCATAAATAGAATTCGTAAAATACGAATTGATGTCAGGGACAGGACACATTTGTCTAAGGTTAAAAATAGATAGATTCGTCTCTTCTCATCGATTCGCATACTTCTCACCTCACTTCTCCGTTATTTTTACGAATTCGTAGAATACGAATTGATCAGTTGAATGAATTAATCAAAAAATGTGATAATAGACTATATCAATACATGCATCTGTGCAAAACAAAACAGAGGGGAATCTCTCTTCTTTTTGTGTGCATGTGCCAAGCGGGGGGGGGGGGCAGTGCGGATGGCTATGAGTATTTACACAACATGCCGTATTTTACGAATTCGTAAGCATAACGGCGAATTGGTATGAGAAGTATGCGAATCGGTGAGAAGAGACGAATCTATCTATTTTTAACGTCAGAAAAAAGTGTCCTGTCCCTATGTAGCCTAATAAGCGTACACATCGATTCGCAATGAATTTGCAGAATGGGTTTTTCAATTCGTGGATCCATTTTCAACCGCTGTATCAGTTTGCAATACGAATTCGCTAATTCGTATTTACGGATCAATCGCAAAATAAGGGTAAAACGGGAATTGTTGCATCATTTTTACGCTTATAAATTACGATTCGTCAATTCGTCTTTAGACACTTTGTCCACACATCTCTACATTTGCACTTAAACCCAATCAAAACTATTTTAAATAAACTGCTGAATTTATGATTTGTGACGTCTCTTTTTTTTTATTTGTTAAACTGTTTTTGTGCGATTGTTTTAAAGTTGTTTGTCTCTTTTTGCTAAACTGTTTTATACCTTGCTGTTTCTTTTACGGATGTGTGTTTGTTTGTTTATAATATTTTTAAACTTTATCTCTCTACTGTTTCATGAAAGCGGGCAATAGGCCTGATCATGTCTTTCGCAACAAATCATCATGAATTACGCACTCTGACGAAAATAGAAATGAGAAAAGAGTATTTATTTACTCATTTTCTTTCGTCATTTATGTGTGTAAATTAACATGCTGTTATGCACAAAATTCTATTCAATCTATGAGACTCTCATGTGAACATAATTATATGTAAAGAAATCTTACAACATCAGAATCTTACAGTTATAACATCAAACACGTTGACATAAGTGAACGCTCAAATTTTAAATGCCATTTTTACAAAAGCTTATTAAATTGTTCATCCTCTTTATGATAAAAATACGGTCATAATGCGGCGATATCATCAGCGAACATAGAAATGTTTACATTAACAGATGAACAAAAGGATGGATGATCATGTGAAAAAAAATCGAGAAAGAATACTTCGTTTAGGTACTCCGAAAGAGCAGTCTTACACTAGGGAGGTGTTTTTTGAAAATTGGACAAAATATTCTCGATTTATAAAATAAAATTGTAAACTGTTTCGAGTACAGCAATTTTTTCGTTTTACTTTGAAAAGAAGAATATTTTTTGGACTTTTATCAAAAGCTTTCACGAAATTAATAAATATCGCTATTATTCTTACAGTTTTATTATACGGTATTTGAATTTGTCGGATTAAATTTAAAATTTCACCTATTATACACCAGCCTACTCAAAAGCCACTGTATCCATTTTTTTGGATTTTGGATAAACATTTCGAGAGGAATTAGACTGTTAGTATCCAGCCATGCAATTACTGTAAGAGCAATCTTAAACATTCAAAAACTTCAGAAACATTACTAAGGTGGCTAATAGGCTGATAACTGTTCGGATCCGTTTTTAACTTATCGTTTTATGTAACGTATGAACGTTTTGCATATTCCTACAGTCACGGAAAGTACCTAAAAACAGGAAATCTGAAAGTAAACGCAGCACATGTAAAAGAGAAATAAGAACCTATTTGAAAATAATAGAACTTTTATCATTCCCTAAGAAAGTTTTGGTAAAAAAGGACAAGCTGCTCTATTCAGCCGACAAATATTCATCGATTTGAATGGAAGCACCTACTCTAAGAGTGATAAACTACTTTTTATTCGTCTTATCTTTAACGGAATGTGAATACATTCAATAAAACACTGATGTATCATTCTGTATTTCTTCACTGCGTCGTCAATCTTGGTTCCATTTTCTTTTAAATGTTATTTTCTGTTAGTTTTCTTATAATTGCGTCGTTCTCTATATTCAAATGCATATAAATATATCTCAGTCATGTAGGTATATTCATATTACTCACGTTGCGTTTGAATATTAATATTAATTATGCATGAAGTATTTTCATATTTGTTTGTTGCTGTATTATTTATTGGTGTGCATTCTAAAACACTTGTGGGGGACGGTTCAAATGATCAAGGCCAAAACGCTACTCACCCTGGTCAGTACATTGTCTACTTCTCATTCTCACCACAATTTTATTGAAACCTTTTGACAATGAATATTTTCGTTAACAATTGACGATCAATATTGCATATGTGCCGTTTTTCGTTAACATTTGACGATCAATATTGCATATGTGCCATTATTGTTATCAGAAAACACTTTTTCTTTTCAATTTTAGGTGATTGTCCCACTTTCAAGCATTATCCGTGTCGAATGGTATGTCTACATAGTATGGACACTGGTTGCGCCAGTAATGACGACAACTGTCCTGCGTATCAAAAATGCTGCCCACCAGTTTGTGGATGTAATACACAATGTGTCACCCCCACAGACAATACTACGCCATATCAAATTGAAACAAATTGAGATATTTATTCTCAACTCAAATCATTAGACTCATGTTGTTGATCTCTTCATTATCAAATCTTAGCCATGACATTTGCTTGTTTTCATTTTGACTGGGCATATTATGCCATTGATGAGTATAAAATGTAACCTGTTTGTGTATCATTTAAACTAATATATATCATTTATTCGAAGAGAACCTAGTTCTTCTCATTTGCTATTTTTGGTTTTCGGAAGAATTTAGTATTATATGTAAAAATGTACATGAAAAATATCTTGGTGGCTTAGAGAAACTCATTCAGAGTATATGTTGGGAGCGTCAAATTACTGCAAATATTGTGTGCATGGCTGTATTTATAATATGTTTTAAAACTGGAGTGACCACTTTACTATAAAAACCTGAAAAACATTGTTTTCTAGGGGGCAAAACTTCGATAAACGCAGAGATGGAAAAAACAAGTTTTTACTAAGAAATATAATGCGGTAGTGTCTCACCTGATCGAAATTCGACAATATGCCTCTAACAAAGATATATTTGGATAACGAAAAGCACGTCTAAATACATTCGAAAGGACCGAAATTCAAACATCGCAATACGTTTTGAACATCTCACATTACTAAACGGTATCGATATTTTGAGTCCGCTCAAATGTATTTAGGCGTACTAAAGGATACGAGCTGAACAAGGGTGAAATGAAACATTTGAACGAATCTGCAGGCATTCAAATACTAGACTTCTCAAGCTCTGAAGAGATATGGTCTGTGTTCTTGAAATAAACACAGCCCATCTACTTCAAACTTCGCATTATTACAGAGAGTTCGCAGAGAGTTTGATGTTATAACTGCAAGATTCTGATGCTCTGAAACCTGGATAAAATTTCCCCATCAGTATGTGGATATTTTTCTATAATAACGATCGCGAATGCAGTCGCGTTTGACTATGAAAGTATATGCTTCTTTGCATATAATTATGTTCACATGAGAGTCTCATAGATTGAATAGAATTTTGTGCATAACAGCATGTTAATTTACACACATAAATGACGAAAGAAAATGAGTAAATAAATACTCTTTTCTCATTTCTATTTTCGTCAGAGTGCGTAATTCATACAAAATAGTATTTGTACGTTAAGAGAAACTAGGTGTAAAACATGATCTTAGTGATCCTAGGAAAAATCATTTGTGAAGGATCAAGGATTCCTGAGCTGCCTCCCTATAAGTGCTTTTCCTAGATTTTAGGACGTACTTGCACACGTACTTAATTCGTCATATATGGTGTCGTAGAAGGGATTTGTATCTAAAATATACATCAGTTACAATTCTTTCTAATTAAATTAAATACAGAACTATCGGGTGACCGCTATGCTCTTATTAATTGGAAAAAAACCATGAGTAAAGGATTAGCAGCGTATCGGGTAGTACTGTTACATAGCATTAATCCATCCAAAAGTTTGAATTAATTATTTTCGGCCAATAAGCAGTATCAAGAGTAACGTCTTTTGTTTAGTTTCTACGTCAGTCTGGCTGATAATGCTGATTTGTGTCGTATGATATTCTTGTGCTTCTTTAGGCGATATGACTACCGTAGGATTATACGCATCTCCGCGTGGACCGACACATCCATCAATAACTATCGGAGATTTGTCGGTTTCATATTCATTGCGAATGCCGCAGAGTAATTCGATGGCCTTGCGGTTCACACCAATCAGATCGTGGTCAGAATAGCCATGTTTTCGGATCTAATGGGGATTAGTAAGCTATGTTTCGCTTTCTAAGAGCAATCAATCCGGTTTTATTCTCCTATACATCGGATGAGGCCAAGCCGGGAAGTTCCAAACCTTCGTGGTAGGTAAGAGTAGTACAATCTGTATGTGTTCTTCTCCTGGATTCGACCTTCCGACCTTTCACACACTGTAGTTTTCCAACTACGTATTTTCCCATTGCACTAAATTGTGCAAAAGGAAATTAGGAGTTATGATGATACATTCGTATGAAGGCTGTATACTTATCTATATATTTAAATAGTCTTTACAAGTGATCACTCACATGTTACTAGCTATACTATACATAAATGTCGACCATAATTAAAGTAAAGTACACGTGCAGGTACGTCCTAAAATCTAGGAAAAGCACTTGTAGGGAGGCAACTTAGGAATCCTTGATCCTTCACAAATGATTTTTCCTAGGATCACTAAGATCATGTTTTACACCTAGTTTCTCTTAACGTACAAATAATATTTTGTATGAATTACGCACTCTGACGAAAACAGAAATGAGAAAGAGTATTTATTTACTCATTTTCTTTCGTCATTTATGTGTTTAAATTACCATGCTATTATGTACAAAATTCTATTCAATCTATATATATTTCTGGGTGATATAATCAATATGTAAATCCGTGTTGTTGAAATCTTAACTCCTGAAAAAAAGGAAGTAACAGATTTAAATAACAAGAATAAGAAAATAATCAAATTATTGACAATGGAACAAATATTTTTCGTTCGTTAGTCATGAGGGACGTACACAAGAAACAACTGCAGCACTGGACGGTACAGTTAAAGTTAAAGTTAAAGATAAAGTTAAACATTCACCACTACAAGCAACGACAAGCACCACCACAACAGTCAATCCAATTGCTAATTTATCTCCTATATCGAAAAAACCGAATGAAGATGCTGCAATGACACCAGATATAAATTCAATAAAACTGAAAGGTCAGGTTCGATTACGAATAAAACCTATTTTTTAGCTTATATGTTTAATGTTAGTTGCATGTAATGTTAGATAAACTAATGAAATAATAAAGCACGAGTGCTATGTGGAGCATACGAAAGATGAAAGACCAAACAAATAGGACTAAGGATCATTGGTTTCTAGGCGTTGTACATGTGGAAGAGCATACTAAAATCCAGGAAAAGCACTTGACGGCTTGTCTAAACGTCACGGCGTTACGTTTTTGTCACTAAACTTCGGTTATCTCGGAAACTAAAGTAGCTAAAAGGTTCGTTCAAACGCCAATCGACACAGTTCATCACGCTCTACTTATACTGTGAAAACGAAGCTTTTTGGATGTTTTATTGGACTTTGAGAAGGATTTTAGTGTCGCGTCACGGCGTTATGAAAAAAGACCCTTTCTTTCGAGCGCTCTTGGGAGTTCTTCAATTTCCTGTGAAGTTAATTATGTGAAAAGGAAACTCCTAGAGCAAAATTTACAGAGTAATTGAGCGGCTGTCCGATGGTAAAAAGATTTCTTCTAGCGCTTTTCGCTCGTGAGAAAGATGCAAAATAAAAACATCACGGCGTTACGCACGTTTTGTCTAGCATATTTGATGCACTTAACACGATGGTAAAGTAAATCAATCTATTACAGAGGCCAGATTAGTAAAAGTATGCTTTAGTTAGAGAGAAAATAAGATATAAAGGAACCTAAAAGTACTTTGAACTTCGAGCACAAAAACAAACTTAAAACTGCTGCTCTAACTCAAGCTTTTCTTTACATGACTATCTACGGCTATGGCGTAATCATGGGTGCTCCTTCGTATGGTGTAATCTTCACCATTTTTTGTTTTACAGCTTTCTTTCATGTAATTTTTCGCTCTCACATTCTTAGCTTTGACAAACTAGTTTATTAACCCACTGGTAGCGAACCATTCCATCAACATGTTCGGTAGCGATCCGGTAGAACACACATTCGCTCACGTTGTACTTTAGTCTAGCCTGTTTTATTTCTGAATCAGTGAATTCTTCTCATGTTAAAAACGTGTGTTCGTGCGCGTAAACGTTCAGGTGCTCTTATTTTGTGTGGTAGGAATAAGTCCTGCAGGGATACGCCCTGCAGCGATCCTGTTTTAAGTGACGCTTCTCCTTCTTTACTCTGCGTTCTGAATCTAGCTAGATTCAACTCCGATGTGTACTTGAGTTAAAAATCTCTGTTCGTCTTCCACCTTGGTCCTCCACTTGCGCGCAAACAGACAAACGTTTTCCTACGCAGCACAAAAGCAAGACGGGCGAGGAATAGTGCACTTAAACATAGTGAGGCGCTTTTCTCGATGGGATACATTTTCTGCTTTAAGAGTACCTCAGAGCGGCGCATTTATAGTGTCCGACTCATCATCCATCAAAGTAACCTTTTCAGCTGGTGAGGCACTTGTTTTTCGTGTATCAGAAACATATCAGCGGGCCACTAGGATCACTTTTATAGCTCGTTTCTCTTAATGTACAAATAATATTTTGGATGAATTGAAAACGAAAATAGAAGTGGGAAAAGGGTATTTATTTACTCATTTTCTTTCGTCATTTATGTGTGTAAATTAACATGCGCAAGTACAGGACCAAGGTGGAAGACGAACAGAGATTTTTAACTCAAGTACACATCGGAGTTTAATCTAGCTAGATTCAGAACGCAGAGTAAAGAAGAAGAAGCCTCACTTAATACAGGACGAAAAACATTTTATAAACACAAACAGCAGTATAAGGACACAGATCCTTGTCCGTGCCACACAGAAAATAAGAGCATCTGAACTTTTACGCGCACGAGAACATGAGAAGAATTCACTGATTCATCGACTGCCTTCCTTTTGCGTAGCGTAAGAAAAAGATCATTTGTAAGGGGTAAAGGATTCACTAACTTATCCATTCAAGTGCTTTTCCTGGATTATAGTATGCACTTCCACATGTACTTAATTTATCATATGTGATGTTGTAGAAGGGTTCGTATTTAAAATATGCATGAGTTGCAATTTTTCTTTGCAAATGAAGTTATATAAGAGTTGTCGGTTCGACGAACGATTATTGACTAGCAGCTATTCTGTAAGTAATTAATTCAAACTTTTGTATAGATTAATGCTATTTAAATGTACTGTCCGATGCAGTGCTAGTCCTTTAACCATGATTCTTTTCCCGATCAAGAATAGCTGCAAGTTTAAGGATATGCTTTTTCTAGAAGGTACGACATCTTCTGTTATGTTGATATAAGCTTTATTCTGCCAGAATACAAGCGGAAAAATATTCCATTATAGTATTCTAAACTATATCGAAAAACACAAAATCAAATTCTGTTATGTTGATCGGAGTATTGGGTTCATTCGGTGTCAGTAAAATGAGAGCTGAGGTTCTTGCTCTCACAGGGGTTTCTCTCTGGCGTAATTTATTTAAGGAAAATATTCTGAACTTCTGGTATAAAAGCGTCTTCATAAAATGCTTTTAATCAGCGGCAGCTGATTATCATCGCTCCAAGGGTTACATTCTTTCTTGCTATCAGTACAAAATTCGTACAATGTCCTAATTTAGTCGGAGTTTCTAGGAAAAATGCTTCCGTACCATGTGCACAAGTTCCATAGTCGTATGCAATAAAGCTGGAAATTGTTTTTGTTCGGAAATCAATTAACAGTTTATATGTAAAATCATGTGGTGCGTCCGGCAAAGGTTGACAAGTACCATTATAAATTAAATTCAGATCTGTTGCATTTGGTGAACCAATACATCTAAGGTTTTTAAAATCCCACCAGTTTGCATTACACTGGAAAGCATTTTCTTTCTCAATCGTTCTATTAAATGCAAATTTGATTGTTAATATTAACAGAAGAGCAAAGATGAAGGACAGTTTGTAGAGTAACGGCATTTTTTTAAAACTGGAAGGAATGTTTTAAAAGAGGGAATGCTAACATCAAAAACAAGCACTAACACCTGTCATTTTTCACACGCGATTAGGACAGCATTTTGCCATTCACTATAGCCAAACCAACTTTTCCGTGCATTTTTTGTATAACAAGATCGATAGCGATCAGTGTTTTATTCGAGAAACTGCTCATTCATAATTTTTAGTCTTTACTTGCAGTTTTAAAAACAAAAGAAGCAAATTCTGCTCAAATAAACAAGGACGAACGACTTGAATTGAATTACTGTTTTTTGGGATCATTTTTTGAAAAAGAATGGTGCAATAAACACCAGAATCACTCATATACTTTCATAGTCAAACGCGACTACATTCGCGGTCATTGTTATAGAAGAATATCCACATACTGATGGGGAAATTTTATCCAGGTTTCGGAGCATCAGAATCTTGAAGTTATAACATCAAACATGTGGACATGTGTGAACGCTCAAAGTGCGTAATTCATCCAACGTGCATCTGATCTTCTATCACGCGCACTTGACTAAAAGACATCGAAAAACTCCTAAAAATAATAACATATTCTTGGATTTTCTATTCGGCCAGCATGCCAACACATTGAATCTGTCTGTTTGCGCGCAAGTGGAGGACCAAGGTGGAAGACGAACAGAGATTTTTAACCCAAGTACACATCGGAGCTGAATCCAGCTAGATTCTGAAAATTCCGCAGAGTAAAGAAGAAGCCTCACTTAATACAGGACAAAAAACAAACAAAAATAGTAGTATGAGGACACAGATCCTTATCTCTGCATTCTCATTCAAAAAAGCTCACTTGTCGATTTTTCCTCAAATTTTCGCCTGAATGCCCACTGTGGGCCAGGGCTCAAAAACTTTTCACAGCGTAGGGCAAGGGCTCCGTAGACAGTTACCCTGCACATCTCTAGAGAAAGGTCGAAAATAATGCAAAAACCTGGAAAAATAGTAGTCATCAGCCCATCGTGTTTCCCAAATTTCGCCATGTTCAGAAACTTTTATTTTCAAATTGATTAGTCCATCTTGTAGAGGATCAGTCGCTCCACAAAATGCGGGATAAGAGAGTCCTGCTAGGAACCTTTTTCTGGTTCAAAATTAACTTTTGAAGAAAATTAGTTACGTTTTGAAAATAGAAAATTTCGGAAAACCCAATTGTTTTCTAGGAAAACTTAATAGTGGAACAAAAATAAATAAGCCATCTTCTTCAGTTTTTATCTGGCTTTTGAATGAGATTTTGTTTGAACAGAACGGATCAAATTTGACGGAGCTACACCCAAAATGCTGGCGACACCTACTTTCTTGAAAATCTTCGACACCCTTTATTTTACTTTGAAAATTCATATCGGAGCCAGATTAAGTTGGCGAGGTCTAAAAATTTTTTCATAACCCCAGTTTTAACCATAAAATCGAATGGGATCATAAAAATTGGGGGCAATTTTGACCACTTCACTGATCTCTCAAGCAATGCTCGATTGAATCGCAAAGTCTCTCTTAACACTGAACATCTGTCGCAAGAACTACTCCGCTGTACTAATGTTTATTATAATAATGTTTATTATATAATGTCTGTAATAATGTTTTAAAAAATGAAAAATTTCGGAAACTCAATGTTTTCTAGGAAACCTGAATTATGTATCATAACTAAACAAGCCATCCTCTTCAGTTTTTACCAAGCTTTCGAATGAGATTTTACTCGAACAGTACGGACAAAATATGACTGAGTTATAAGCAAAAAGCTGAGCAAGGTGGCGCTTTTACGGAAAATCCTTGATAGTGTTCATTTTGTAAATTCTATTACTCAGTCAAATTGAGTTCGGAAGTGCTAAAAAATGTTTCATAACCCCGCTTTTGGTCATAGAATCCCAAAATATGAGAAAAATATACGTTAATTCTGACCATTCCACTACATTTCTCTATGGGCTAGTAAAGGCTCTCTTAAGTATGAAAGAGAAAAAGAATCCGTTTAATGAATACTTAGAAATACTGTAGAATGAGTTTTTTGTAGTCTTAGAAAAATCACTTCGATGAAATGTAGACTACAGTTTCGTTTCTCACGATTATGGTGACACTGGAATATATCTGGCTCATTAATTCACGCTTTATTTTTTCCCTCAAATTTCTATTTATTCTGACAGCTGTGACGAAAATTCAAATTACCTACAAAAGCTTCTCTATTAACCAACGATGGTTCCATTTTGTTTTGACATCGGTACTGCTGGAGTGATAATATGATTACTATTATTTATGTAAGACTCTGCGCTGCTGTTTATTATTTTATTGGTAACTTCTTGTTTTACATCGCCAAGTGCATTTTCAACGTATAAGTGTGGGTTCTATTATGTTCCACTATTCAGAAACTCTGCGAGCAACTCAGTCAGGTCGCGCAGGCCCTTAGACTTCTGCTTCTTAATATTTTTTGGTTTTGGTCAGCTGCTCTCTGAACAACGTCTGTAATATAACAGAAACGCGTATCAAAGTTGTAGTCGATTCCGCATCCTGGCAGAATATTGCCGTTCCAGAAAAATCCAACAATAAGTTATTAGTTTTAGGAGTTTTTCGCCTATGAAAATATTGTAAACACTTTCTTCAAAAAAACGAACGTTTAAACAGAAAATCCGTTTTATTTTTCCGGCGAAAGCATGAAATGAGTTATTTTCTTTGATAAGATGAGGTTGATTTTCTTTTCTAATTGTTTCTACTTCTTTGAAAACAATTAATCGTCATGTTTTCAAAGGTTAAACAATAACATCTATCAATAACATATTTAAAGCAAAAAGAGAGCATCATACCGCTGATTACCTTCTAAAAAGGAAGTTTTTCTTTACTCGACTTCCAGAGACTTGTTTTGCTTGTCTCGAAAACTTGCTTTTTTAAACAATAATTAACGATATTCACAGTCATATTTCTCTAATCCCTCCCCCATAATAGAAGCCCGGAAGGGCTTCTAAACTGTCCAAGCGTTCAAAATTTTTAGGGGGGCTTCTAATAAGTTCCACTATTTGTCAAGGGTTTCACGTACAAAAATTTTGTAACAACTTTTGGGGTTTTCCAGAGTTTTCCAGAGCTTTTCGAAGGGATTTCAAGGGAATTTCGAGATTCTCATGCTGGTATGTAAAATTTAAACGAGTTTTTACCTTAAAGTCCTGAAAATTGGACAGCTTTTACTTTAGAAATACTAATAAAACTTTCCGAAAATTTCAAAATTTTTTTCAAATAAGGGGGCTTCTAATACATTTTCCACATCGACCTCTCCGAGGGGGGCTTCTATTATGGGAGGGGATTTATAGAGGAACTTGAATATCTCACTCGAATACATCGCCACTTATGTCGATCTATCACGCATCACCAAATTTCTCTAAGGCGAACCGAAAATGAAGACGCCAAGCAGCGGATTTGTACGAATTCTACATACTCTTCCATGTGCACGCTCCCTCTGCTTGCACACCTCGATTCTCGTCTTGCTTTTTGACCGCCACTGGCCTCACATTGTTGACCTTAATATGACCAGCAGCTCGTTTCATTCATCTGAACCGCTAACATCAATCGAGATAGATTCACTTTTGCGCTTATTTACTCATCTGGAGCGATTAGCTTTATGCCGTCGAAGTGTCCAAGATCTGACGCCATTATTCAATACTAACAGTTCAACATCGAAAAACTCCTAAACCTAATAACTTATTGTTGGATTTTCTGGGGCGGCAATATTCTGTCAGCATGCGGAATCGACTACAACTCATCAGAGTTGTAGACTAATGTATACTGGTAAAACAACCTAACTTATGGTCGAATGGTTTTGGGTACGTTGTACTTACAAGATTCTGTGTTAGGGAATGTGGTTAGCAGACGTTTTACAGACGTTTATGCAGAATTGAAGGGACTATCTAATGATATGGTTGAAAGGCTTCTGAAAGAAATTTTAAGCTCACTAGGTTTTATAGAATACCGAGTTTTTCAGAAATCTCAAGACTGCGACGTGTAGCATAACTTTTCTCTGTCGAAACATATCGAACTCGATATGCTCCTTGATTTGATACCAATTTCAAGATTCTGTGTTAGGGAATGTGGTCAGCAGACGTTTTACAAGTTATGCCAAAATCGTCGGAAAATGATGAAAATGCAGTTTTCTGCTGCGATGGTAAACTGGCTATAGCTTCTTTTCCAACAAGGCAGGAGACTTGCGGTTGTCACCATTCGGTTCAGGTTGCTGAGCTCTATACCAATGGATTTTGAATTGTGTTGACCATTTTTCGAAATTCAGTTGGGCGTATCCATTACAAAATAAATCAGCTAGTGAAGTTGCTAAACGTTTGAGAGAGTTGTTTTATGTGTTTGGGCCCCCACGTTTGTTGCATTCTGATAATGGTCGTGAGTTTGTTGCTGATGTTATTCAAGATTTAAAAGTATTGTTTCCTGGTATGTATTTTGTAAGAGGTCGACGACGACATCCTCAGTCACAAGGTTGTGTAGAGAGAGCTAATGGTGTATTGACTGCTGCATTAGGGAAATGGTTAACAACAACGAAGTCACTAAATTGGTCGGAAGGTCTTGCACCGGTTGTTTATGGCATCAATACAAGAGTTGCAAGTGCAACAAAATGTACACCGCACGAGGTGATGTTTGGACAAAAGCCAAGATGTGACCAAGAATTCTGGAAGATTGTACAAGAAAGCAATATTGTAGATGAAGAACAATTATCAACACCAGTAGATGATATTATCGATAATACAGTTTTGGATGATGGGCTTGTAACTACAGACAGTGCAATGAACTCAACAATGACTATTGACAATGAAGCTTTTCCACTTTACGATAATACAACAGCAGATGATGTTAACTCACCTTCCCTTCTTGATCAGTCTTCAACATCAGTGTGTGCTGCACCTGTTCTTAATCCACTGTCTAGTGCAAGTGTTTCTTCTTCGAATGATAATCTTATTTCGTTTGATTCGCCAAAATCACCTGCAAAGACTGTTTCGCAGTGTTTATTACCATCAATTCCAGTCTTGCTTTTGGATACTCCTACATTGGTTGTTTCTTAGATTGAACCTAATTCGAAATCTAATAGCTGTGTTAATATTCTGGATGAATTAGATGCTCTTGTAAATTCTCCTGTTAAAACGACTTCACTTTCTTCATTGTCCTTATCAACTGTTGTTGTTGCTTCATCTAATACTATCGAAAATTCAAACTTTGTTCCTGCTTTCATTTCACCACCATTTAATTCTTTACCGTCTGTTGTACAATCTCCACGACATAAGTCAGTACGTAAACAAGCCACAGAAAATTATCTAGCTACTGCAAATAAGAAGCGTAAATTATATGAGGAACATTTGCAAAATCTGGCTGAAACACTTAATGTAGGTGATTGCGTTGGTATCAACATTCATGATGTTGACAGAACCAATACAGATCCCAAACTTTTGCCGTGTTTGATATTTTCAAAAGAAAAAAAGGAAGATAGCGTTGTTTTTCAGTTAGCTTGCCAGTTTGGAAAATTGGTTTCATCTTTCACGGCCGAAAGTTTGGTTTCTTTGAAAGCTGTTTGTCCATCTGAGTTGAAATCTGTTGATCCTGCTGAATTGAAGAGCATAACGTTGATCGAAGCTTGTAAATTGTTTGTTCGAGGCTCGGTGAGTGGTGCGACGTGTGATTGTAAATCACAATGTGCAACGAAACATTGTTCATGCAAAAAAGCCAATGTTAATTGTTCCACAAAATGTCATTCGAAACGAAGTGCTGGTTGTAAAAATATGGAATAAAGACATACAAAGTTGACTAAGAATTGTAAATATACAGCATAGTTGTACATAGCGAAGAAGGCAACTCGAGAAAAGAAAATAGTTATTATAATTTGTACATAATATGATTATCTACTAAACCTGCATGTCTGTTATTTACTAATGCGCTACTAATAAAAAGAAGGGGAAAAAAACACAAAAACAGTTTGGAAAATTTGTAAATAAAAATGCTAATTTAAAGGTGAGCACGTAAGTACGGGGAATATTATTTGTACATAATATGATGTCATTACTCTGCTGTGTTGCTCAAAGATAATAACAAATGATTAAAGAGATCTCGGATGGACGCTTGAAACTTAATATTAACATTTAAATTCGCTACTGACGCGTCGGACCTAATGTTGGCATGTTCAGTTTTGATTTTCGTACAGTTCCACCCGCTGGGTGAGTTCGAGTTTGCCGTTTTCTGATTCTCTTCGGGAGTATTCTATTGATTTGTGAAATTCTATTTAGGGGACAAAAATTAAAAAAAGTCCCCGTGTATGTGATAGTAGTGTCTATTCGTGTTAAATTTATTCGTTGGACTACTTTTCATTGTCATTGGGTTACGGGAAAAATCATCGAAGGGAGTAGAAACATACTATTGTTCACTTTATGCTAGGATGTCTTAGATGCACAATGCCAGTTAAGATTAAACCCGACATTACATGAAAATAATGTTAAAATTCTAATTTTGCTTAATTATTTTTAGTCAGAGTTCGAATTTCAATTTTGTCTAGAGATCTTTCAGTCAAATTTTAATAAATACTTAATCATAGGACAGACCTTTTAGCTTTAAGTCACTTATCATAACACAAAACACTGTCTTCCTAAAGAGATCACCGTCTCCAACTGCAAATTCCGATTTTGGCCTGGCCAAAATTAGAATTCCACTTTTGGCCAGACAGATTCCAGATTTGGCCAGCCAGAGTTAGAATTCCAGTTTTGGCTGGCCAAATTCGGAATCTGGCCAAACTCTAAGTTTGGCCACAACATATCTGCTAATTTGAATCCGCGATGGAAAGATTAAATACCTTCCTGGTCAGAAATGTATTTTCGACACAAAACGCAGGACCCTGACCAATGTGTACCGGTATTAGTTTTTAAATTATTTCAAAATTATAATCGAAGCAGCTGTAAAATAATACAAAAGCGCTTCTATCTGGTGTTTGTAGAAGAGCAAAATGCGGCATCTCGATTGCGAACAATTCTAAATTGTGTGCTCTTGAAGAAAAACAGTATTTTATATAATTCTCAAAGGAGAACAGATTCAAGACTGATGTATACTGGTAAAAGAACCCAACTTATGGTCGAATGATTTTGGGTACGTTGTGCTTATTTAACGGAAGTAGACCAAACCAAAATACACTTTACGCCTCAAAACTCAAAATTTTTGCTCACTTCTGACCTTATATTCGGAATCAACGTGATATTCTGAGTGGAATCATGTGCCTTTCAGATAGATTTGAAGGAAACAGTTTACTCGTGTTCCAAGGAGACCACAGCGACGCGTTTGTTTCGGATAAAATAAAAGTGGTTTCTGCGGAAAACTGAATCGACTATTTTGTTCAGAATTTTGCTCTAATTCTAACCATGTGCTTTTTTCTTCGAGTATTATAGTCCGCGATGGGTCAAACGACAAACATATCGAAATGCCCGTCACGGTTTGTGACGCGGTCAAAGAAACACCGACATATCTGTCACAGTCTGTGGAGTGGGGTGGCAACCTTGTAGCAAAAAAGTTTCGAAGGGGGTGCCTGCCAGCAGAGAAACTGTTTCCGTTTATGAATTGGATGTGTGCCCTATACCTCATTCAACGATTTTTCACCCAAGGGGGTGTTTAGACCCCCCCATGGCTACGGGTCGGCGGAGTAGGGTGGGACTTCACTTTTCGCACTATATACTTCAGCACTCACTAACCATTGTGTTTTACAAAATCGAGCACCTTTCTCTCTCACAGAAACTCCTTGCACATCTGTTTTGTCTCCACACTTATGCTCTATCTTGCCCCCACGGGACGAGACGGTTGGCAAGATATTTTCGGAAATTCGTGTTTTGTTTCTGTTGGGCTCCAATGGAAAAATGCAATCTGTGAATTCGATATCTCCATCAAACGATCCGACAAATCGAAAATAATTCAGGTTATACGTCACTCATTTAACCCTACAACATATAAAAAAACAGGGCTGGGGACCTCCATTAAGATTTTGAGGGGAGAGATATCTTGATATGGGTTACAATCTCCGGTGCTCAAGATATAAAACAAAGTATCGAAGTACTTTGGGTTTTTTGAGAGGCTCTGTACTTCGTTCCATTACTTCGAAATGTTGAGACTACCAGCAGAAGAGCAAACAAAATTGTATCTGGTAAAAGTTTGAGGTTGATCGGACGACACAGCGGTGAGATATGCATATGTGACTTTTCGAACATGGTCGAATTCATCACACTTCCTTGCAAAGAATCTGTCTTACCACTTGAACTCAATCAAAATCAGAAGTAAAATAGTGCGTGTTGTAGCCCTTGACAAATTCCACAAAATGGTCTATTCACCTTTTCAAAATAGTAGCTCTAGGTAGTGTGTTGGGTTCATCTATAAAACCATGAGACTTGCCCAGTGAAGCCGCCCACAATCCCTCAGAAAAAAACTTTCCAGAAAATGCTGGTATAGCTTGATCGATGCCGTTTTTCACGCTGATTAGGAATCTGATATTGGCTTGCCAAACCGTATCACTTCAACATGAAAATAGGTTACTTTCCATCGACAAGTCCAAAACTATCGGCATTCACCACGAACTGGAGGGAACATATCTCGGTCTGGAGAGAATGAATTTACTTCAAA
>CAJNOQ010003935.1:0-18697 GCA_905250885.1 Didymodactylos carnosus
CTTACGGGGCGATCCCCGCGAAGTAGATTTCTCGAAACTTGACGAGGTACGGGGCGATGACGAGGCAGGAAGTCTGTGAGGCGATCCTCGCGAGGGAGTTAAAGATAGTCCATCGCCCACCTCTGATACCTAACCATCTAAGTAAAGAATTCGTTAGATTATGACTAAAAAGTCGACACAGATGTTTTATTCTGCCCATACAAGACAAGCAACCACGATGCTGATTTTAATATTAAGTGCTAGATGTAGCGTTGAAAATCATTTCTGAATGTCATATTTATTGTGCAGACATCAAAATACACTATAAGAACAACAATAATCAAAACTACAATCAATGTAGAATTTTTTTACAATTCAATCTATAAATGATGCATAACGTGTAATATTCATAATACACACATTTTGGTATATAATTTAAGTTTTCAATATTGTCAGCTATATTCAAACATTGTTGCTTTTAAAAATCGTAATTTTTGTGCTAATTTTTGACTACTTTTAAATGGATAATAACCCATGCATATAATCTGATTCTGCCGAATAACAACAAATTAGAATAGCCCTAATAAAGAAAACGATTAGATAAATAATAATAATAATAATAATGCATTGTTTCAAGCTTGATCATTCACAACAGATGATTTTTCGCATTCCTTGAGTTCATGCTGTAATGATTTTAAAGTTTCTAGAATAAATAATCAGATATTGTTTTGCTTAGTTCGGGTATGGAGATTCTACTCTTACCTAGACAAGATTGAAGAGCGATGTTTTTATTGCTTTTAAAAAATATATTTGTGCCAGTTTGTACGGTATAAACATTCTAAAAATAAAAAATAAATGATCGAAAATGAAAAATTTTATGGTGGTAATTCCATAAATTCTCTCGTAAAAAGACCTGTGCAAAATTTCAGTAACTTATTGTATGTCAGATGCAACTACTTTTTGAAAGACTTTGCCGATTTGTCTAAACCCAAAAAAGTTCAGAAGAATCAAAATTTGTACTAATATAATCATGACACAATCAACCAAAAGAAAAGAACGATTACGACATAAAGATAGTTTTTGTGCCAAAAACTTCAATTAAAACGTTTTTTTCTACTTAAAATGAGTACTTCATGACATTTATCGAACAAGTATTATATTGCGATACAGCTCTATTCCTGTTTTTCTCAACTTACTCGATTCGGTTTTAATGTTTCGAGTTCATGACGAAGAACATTCGTTTCGTTAATCTAAATAAATAAGATAAATTCCTTTTGTAATAAAAAAATGAAACATGACACATTTTTTGTAACTGTTTTTGTAACTATGAAACAAACTATTTTGGCCTAAGTATTTAACATCCTGTCTGTTTATTTCTCTCGATTTATTTAACGGATGTAAATAAAACTCTGAGCTCTAATTGTACTGCTATGGAAAGAATTACTGCCTCGCGTTCAATCAAATAGAAGAGGCATAGTGAGCAACCAGGCAGACATTTAGAGAAAAATTCGAAGTTAACATTTTCGTTTTTTGGAGGGATCATCATCAAGTTGGATATGGTAGTTGTCTTGCCCCAGAATATCAACTTCTCATCACTAGTCAAACAGCATATTTTCTGAGTCCATTTAACAAAAAATAAGGTCATATTCTGAATCAACGTGTAAAAAATATCCATTGAAACAAAATAAACAACTGATTCATACAATCATGATTGATAACAATAGAATCAATGTTATAAAACGAGACAAACCTTCAATTTTAAAACGTTGTGTTGATTTTGTTTTGACATCTAAAACAAAATAAGATAGAAGATGTTCAGGCTTTCCAGTTGTTCTTAGGGATGGGAAGAGCTAAAAATTTTGCTTCGCAAAAACCGGCTGATGAAAATGTTTTCGAAATTTTTGGTAGAAAGTTGCTGGTGGAAAAAGCGTCAAAGATTTTGCCAGAAAGTCCAAAATTTTTTTAGGAAGGGGCCAGCACTCCCTGATCGAGAACCCTGAGGATGTTAGAGCGATAATCAAATTTTTTAACAAAAAGATAGACACAAATATCAAACTGACAAAACTGACGATGTCTGTTCATCACTTTCTAGATTATATACAGTCAATAAATGTAACAATAACTGAATGACAGAATGGTTCCTTCAACAAACATGCACATAAAAAAGGCGTTCAAAAAGCGTCAATTGAGCTATAACCGAACGTTTAGAAAAATAATATCTGCACAAAAATATTTGAACAAAAATACAGTTGTTTAACAAAAATAAAGTGAGTAAGACAAGTTTTTAGAAAAAACAACGATGATAGACTTTATTTGGCACGTGATTTTTTCGATTCATTACCAGTACTATCAGACTTTGAAGCTGTACTTTTTCTTTTTACACCATTATTTGCTTTTTTGCCAAGTTCCTAGAATTAGAATAAGAAAGATCCAGTTGGGTAAGATGATTTCTTTATATGTAAAAGTGACCTAGAATTACCGTTGTTTTCGTTTTCGCTGTTCCAGTGGTTGATACAACATGACTAACTGTAAAAAACGAATCCAAGCGTCCTTGTTGACTTGTGCCGCGTGCTTTAGTTAATTTTTTTGCACCATTTTTAATACGTTCCTCACTAAAAGCAAATTATATCATTCTTAGTTAAATAAAATTTCAGGATTACGAGAAAAGCGCTATATTTTCTCCATTACGTAGTGTAAAAGAATCATTTCTGACTCGAAATCCTTCATCCATCTGTCCATTTCACTTAGACGTATTATCAGATGAAAAGATGATCAAAGGATTTCTACAGATCGATAATCAGGGGTGACAAACGTTCTAAAAGAGGGACAGCTAATCCTGGATTTTGCTGAAGATGCCCATGAAACTAATTTATCTTTGTTTGAAGAACTATATTATCTATTATATTAACTTTGTTATATACCAATACCAAAAACTTCGAATCATACCGTATGATAGTCAAAAGTATCGAGTACTTCACCAGTCTTTCGTTATTATAAGAACAGAGAGGAGGCGTTGCCACCTACATGAAACACGCTATTAAATATCGATACTTTACTGGTTTACAAAACTTAGAAATAGTTGTTGTCAGTCGACTCTACTGTGACAAACTAGTTATGATTTTCAACTCATATCATGTACTTACAGCCGCCACCAGAACTCAAACTTATTTTAAAATTCTTGAAAATTTTATTTTTTCACACGTCGATTCAGATAATTCTATGATTTTATTAAGTAATGTAAATGCGAAATATGACTCTTAATATCTAAGAGTACTCGTAAGTACACTATCACTGACTCATTATTTCTCGCAATCAACTACCGTCAAAAATTCATGTATTAACAATATTTTTTACCCCAAAATATGGAAGATACAGATCGTTCGCCATTTAGCATCAATTGTAAAGTCATTTCAACATGTATTGATGACAAATTTCTCTGTTTGTTCTTTTGAAACCGATTCACCAGCTCGGACACTGTATAAACTTCAGAAATTGCCACTGTTTTAGCCTTACTAATTCTCTACACAATATTGATCGAAATTTCTTTTTGAAAAAAAATTGTGACATTTTATCCAACAAATAGCTTAGTCATGTTCGGAAGGTGCTTGTATATTATCATCTCATTTAAGCTGTCGTTTTCGCACATTTTAGTATGATGTAATTTCTGTAATTCAATTTCACATTTATGCATGCAGCAAACCAATTTTTTTTCCAAATTAGACATAAACGTGTTTACATAGTGTTTTAATAATGGGGAATTTTTTAATGTTATATTATTCAAGAAAACAAGAAGTTTTCTCTCAAACCCTTTTATATCTTTAGTCAACGCACCGTCATCAATGAACAGACACCCTTTTCTTATTTTTTTCTTTCCTTGCGTAAATCAATGTAACGATATATGTATGATTAATACTCTTACGTTAAAACACGGAATTTTTTTTCTTTTTGTTCCTTCGTCTTGTTTGCCTTATTTATCCAACTCGTTGTCTATTCGTTTTCTTTCTCCATCATTCTCTCTTTTGAATCACATGCTTATTTCATTTCATATATAAAAAGCTGTTTGTGCACCGTCCTAGTTTCATTTGATTATTTGCTTCTCGCATTACATATATACATAAGCAAAAATGACATCATTAATTTATATTAAAGCTTATTATACAAATTCCAAACAAGCTCAACCAGAAATACGTCGTTTTACGGTAAGTTAACAACATTTCTTAATGACTTGACGAAATATTTCTAATCTATGAATCTTGTTACCTAGAAAACTAATTGCCCACTAACAATCTATATTGTTTTTATATTTAGATTGATATTTCGCCAGAAAATGACATTTATCGTGATTTAACAAGCAAGGTTGCAACATTTAATCCTGATATACAACTAAATGGTTTTGCATTACAATACGTTGATGATGAAAATGAACGTATCACATTCAGTTCGAATGATGAATTACGTTCGGCTCTAACAACAAATAAGGATTCGACATTAAAAATATTTGTTACACCAAATGCTCCACTATCACCACCACAACAACAAGAATCAACAACAAGTGCTAGCACAAAACCAGCTGGTGAATGTCATACTGGTATCGAATGTAATGGATGTGAAGGTCCTATTATCGGTGTACGTTATAAGTGTTATGTCTGTCCCGATTACGATTTATGTGAAGAATGTTCCGCTAAAGGTATTCATTCTGAACATGAAATGATTAAAATCTCGAAGCCAGGTAATAGTTCAAATGGTTCACCCTTTTATCATCCATATTTTCATAATGGACGACGTCATTTCGGTGGTCAAAATGATAGTGGCAACAGTTCACCTCATTCACATCATCGTCGACGATTTTGGAATTATTATCAACGACCATCAGCAACGAATAATTCTACATCAGATCAAGAACGAGGTACTTCAACTACGCCACCACCTCCATTTATGCCCGATCCACAATTCTTTGAACATATACAAAATCAATTACCTCAATGGATACCAAATGCTGATAATGCCGCTCATTTGCGCGCACATTTGCAAGAACATTTTGATTATTTAAAACAAAATGGTCAACATCATATAACAAATTCAAAGCATTATCTTGAAAATGTTGGAAAATTTTTACAACAAGCACTGTCACCGTTTGGAATTGATTGTGATTATTCTGTTGATGAACATACAAAACAACGGCAACAACAGCAACCGGCAACTACCACTACTGAATCAACTGAATTGCAAGGACAAGAAGGTACACAAACCACTGCTAATAATAATAATGAAATGCAAACAGAAAATGAAAGTGTTCCAATGACAAAATTAACGAGTTCATTATCAGCATCTTCAGCCACTAGTGTCCCATCACACGAACCAAGCGCCGTGCCGAAAACACCGGTCAATTCTGAATTACCAGCACATAGTAACAACAATGCCAATGGTACATTTTCATCATTACTTAATATTTTAAGAAGTCCATCATCGACTTCAGTTCCACCACCGCCAAAAATAAATACAATGGACAAACAAATTGAAGATTGTGTTGAACGTATGAAAGCAATGGGTTTTGTTGATACAAATGGTGTACTTACAGATTTAATACGTACAAAACAAGGTGATATTAATCAAGTTTTAGATGCAATTAATCCAAGACATCATAAAAACTAACTATCAACATCCGATTTAAATTACCAAATAAGTATTTATTTAACAGACATTTAATTTATTATATTTTATAATTCATGTCGTTAATTTTTCTTCGAGACTATTTCTGTAGCAAAAAAAAAGAAGTTCTTGTACATTTTTTTTTATTTTGTAAATATAGTAAAGGTTTAATAAAAACATAATCCTGTGTTAACGTGATAAAAAGCTAAAAACCTGTGAACAAAAGAGGGTACTTCTAGCGTGATACATTCAATTGCTATTCTCAAAAAATTCAAGTGAGTAACACAAAAATTTTCAAGATATGTTTTTGATTGCAGCGTTGAAAGCGTCTCTCACTTTTGTTTTAGTACTATTATAACAATTCTTCATTTAAGCCCAGACAAGAATTTGAACAAATGTTAACATTTGAGAACTAGCAAAATTTTAAAATAGCTGAATTTCTGACTGAGAATAAATAAAAATGCCGAAATATTATTTTATATCTGTAAAGTTACTCTTCAACTAAGTATAAAATAAATAAAGGTATGATTATTTGCTCTACAACAAACAAACAAAAAGCGAAAGTGTATCAAGGCTCCACTATGGTCCACAAAAAAACCCATAGAATGAGAAAATAAAAAAACAAAAAAGATTTTTTTATTGTATCGGGCAAAATGCAAAACGGGAAGTATTCTTCTTGCATTTAATTCTTCCATTATATTTTGCACATAAATAATAGCTAACTACAAGAAACAAAATTCTTGCAATAAAATGACAACGAAACCAATAACAACACTACAAGATTTAATCTTTGTCAAAGCTTATTATACAGCCACAAAAATTCTCGAGCAGAAATTCGTGGTTTTTTAGTAAATATCTACTTTTTCGTTGAGAAATTTGAGATTTATAAATAGGTAAATGTTGATCATCAGAAAATTTTATCATTCTAAATTTTAATATTAGTAAAGTTTGATATTTTCTTAGCTATGTTCATTTTTAAAGTCATGAGCCTAATTGCGATTGATATAACACCATTAAGTAATATTTATCGACAATTGCTAACAAAAGTAATTACCTATAATCCGAATATTCAAGCGGATGGTTTTAAATTGCAATACGTTGATAATGAAAATGAGCGTATTACATTTTCAACAGTTGATGAATTAAAATATGCACTAGCCACAAAAGAAGAATTATTAAAAATATTCAATGTATCAAAGTTCATTGAGTCAGCAATCGCTTCAAATTGTGATTATTGTTGCAAAGAAATAATTCATAGTGAATCGTATAAAGTGCATAATAAACCTTTGTGTAAAATATGTTCAACTCGACAACAAGAACAACTTCGTTCGCTAAAAATCAGTTCATCAAAATATCCACATTCACATACAACTTCACATCCATATCACCGTCACAGATATCCAAGATATCAGATGTCACCATCGTTACATAATACCTGGTCAGATATTCAGTATACACCATACATTCTATGTTATTTACTATCGTCATTAACATCGATTACTCGACATATATATTACAACCTACACCTCATATTTCACAACACCTGCCAACAACTCAAATCACAGGAAAAACAACTTCAGCACAAAGTTCATTATCGATTAATTTAAATGGTGATAGTAAAACATAGAGAAAAATATTGGATAAAGAACAGAAATTAAGCATAGCACAAAATCATATTGACGTAGTTGAGTGAACAGGGTTAAGTACTCAAAATCAAACACATGTATCTTAAGATGAAATTGTGCAAAAGTAAATATGATAACGAGTACAATTTCTTCTCTTATAAAATCAGTGTTTAATATAATGATACTATCATTACATCAAATTAGTCTCAGATATACTCAATGTTAAAGGTACAAAACATCGCTGAAATTTTTGTATAAACTGCTGATTTTCATTTTTTATAAATTTATAAATTTAGACGAAACAGAAGTGGGCATTGATATATGAAAATATTTATACGTTTCCTTATTAATTCTCTTTACTACATAAGCAGAAATGTATAACTGTATCAAGATATCCTTGACAACATTAATGGGACTTACTTAAATCCTTTATCTTTGACCATATATTCGATAAGACCAGCTTCATCAGGTTCATCCCATTTGAGCTAGAACAAAAAAGTATTATATTACACTACATAATAAAAATATATATCTCTTTTTGGGTTTATTACATCAACAGTATTGCCATCAATAACATCTGGTGTTTTGAATAATTGGCGTGCTTCTTCGAATGGCCATTCTTCTGGAATTGGATGTTTCTAAAAACGTGACGAAAAATATTTCTTTCATTGTAATGTATTATCATCAATTTTATTACATACTTTTTTATCGATATGTTTAAGAACTGTTTCAATTGTACGATATTGTTTAACTAACTCTAAAGCACGTTTCTGACCAATCCCTTTAATTGAATCACAATAATCACAGCCAAGTAATATACATAAATCAACAAACTAATAATATTAAAAATAAATAAGAGTATATTATATTAAAAAAATTTGTTTACCTCATCTGTTGATAAATCTAGACCTTGTAATACTTTGGCCAATGAATATTCACGTATAGGCATTTTTCTTGCTTCACTGAATGTCAAATGTCGAACAAGTACATTAGCACCAAATGTTAATGCCTAAAATATGAACAATTTTAAAAAATAAAAAATAATTTAAAATTAATAAAATTCTCACATCCATATCTTCTGTACCAACAGCATAAACTTTTCCAGCTTTACATAAAGCTGCACATTCTAGAAAAATCAAAGACATTCTCTTCATTGATAAATAACTTCTCATAGAGAGAGAAACGACGTACGTGCTTCTGCTTCTGTGGGTGCATCGACATACGGTATACCCATTAATTTTAATAATCTTTTACATTCTTCATTATGTTCACGAGTTACCTTGACTGTACGACGAGAAAATTTATCAAATGCCTCCTCATCACCTGAAATAGAAAAGAACAAAAATAAAAAGTTTAGATACAATAATAGTTTTACATGAGTATATGCGAGTGAATATTATTAGTCAAAAGTTGAAGTTCGCTCAATGAACTGAAGAAAAGTGAATGTGGTTATTCATTTATCTACGACGGAAATAAAAATCTTACCCAATGACAAATTATATAACAGATAATCAGAGCTAATGTGCTCGAAACTAAGAGAATATCGGAAAATACAGATAAAACATCAAGTTATCGTTGCAGAACTCAGTAGCTCAATTCAAATGCTATGAAGCCAAGCAATTCTCTCAAGCTTGTTTATTGTAAGCAATACCCGAACTCAATATTCCTCCAAAATGACTCAAAGTCTTTGAATAGTTACATCATATGGAATGAAGAGAATTCCTTAACGCACAATTATACAGAATAACGTCACTATAAGAGACCTATCACGATACAAATCAGCTAAGTAAATTTCACAGAAGCTCTATATAAAGTCATTTGAATATTTATTTATTCCGACATTTCAAAAATTTATATTTTCATTTTCAACCAGTATACAAATGCTTAAGCAAGATAATAAACATACAGATTTCATTCACGTAAAATGGGCCTTATTCATCTCATCAAGTTGACAAAATACTTCATGCGAATAAATCATACAATTTAGAAGAAGGTATGATAAATTAAACAAGTAATTTACCGGCTTCAGCTGCTTTTGCCACTTCTGATTCAGCTTCTGAACGTTTTTCTTGTCGTTTTTGTAATTCTTGCGATTTCATTTGTGGCGGTTTTCCATCAAATACAAAAACAGGTTTAAGACCATTTTCAACCATACGTATTGTACGGTAAAACATGCCCATTAAATGGCTTGTTGTTTCACCATTTTCATTTGTTAAATTTTGACCATCTTGTCGTACAGCAATTAAAAACTGATAGATACTCATGGAACTAGAAAAAAACAGGGATTGAATATTGAAATCTTTTTTTTTAAACAGTAGCAATGATACATACGCATCGATAGCAATTTTACGACCAAAATAAGTTTTCATTTCACCTTCTTTTATGGCTTGCGGGCATTGATCAGCAATTAGTTTAGCTAAATTGTGAATACCCATTTCTTTAATCTGAAAGGAAAATTATTCACACATTTAAAACATCTCAGAAGAAATAGATAAGATCGCTAAATTTTGAACAACACTTATCACATAGTAATTTTATAAGAGGACATATTAATGTGGCGCTATTATGACAAACAAAAAATACTATTGATCTATAATACTCTTCTTATGGTTTCAATAGAGGAAGACAAAGAAACAAGAAAATGATCGATTATATGTCCTAAACAAAAAATAAATAAACAAATAAACAAAAATAATGGAAAGAGATGGCAATACAATGTGGCATGAAGAAACAAGCAAATACAAAATGCAACTTAAACAAGAAGAATCTGAAGCTAACATAAGTTATCAACATTTTTACAGAAAATATAAGCAAAAACTAAGAGAATATTCCATTTTCTTTTTGAAAATCGAACTTATTTGAGACGAGGTACTTAAGTAAAAGCAAAAAATTTTCCTAAAAAAACATGAATGGCATCTTCCTCGACTTTACCACCCGATATTGATAATTACTGAAAGAGAAAAATGTTGGTTACTGTGAACTTCAAGTAGATTAGTCCGTAATCCGCGCAATCTTACAGCTAATATGGAAAGAATGGATGATACCGGATTGCGGATGATAACACTGAAAAAGTGTCAGTTGAATTTATAGTTAATTTATTTCTCTATTAAGTTTTATTTTGTTGATGTTTTAATACCATTATTTACCACGTTTCCTGTTGATTTTATTAAATCATTTTTTCCTTGATAACGTACTTTTCCGTAGGAGAATGGTACATAACGAAATTGAATCATATGAGCAATTCTTTGTCTCATTGTTAAAAAAAATAAAGTGAAAAAATAAATCACTAATACTGGCCAAAATACTGGCACATCAAATATATCAAATAAGGTTGTTAATAAACTGATAATTAAAGCTTTCAATGTTGTATTCCAAAATTTAAATTCCGGTAGTCGTCTCATAAATGGACGAAATTCTTCGTTAGCACGTGTTGGTAAAGTTGGCGCATGATCATCATCATTGTCTAAACTACTCAAAGATGGATCTTGTTTTGGTGTTAAAAATAAAATAAATTGATTTAATAAAAATATTCCAAGGCCATAAGCGATTATATAAAATCCATGAATAAAAAATATACGCAGTGCAAATAATACTAATAAAAATAAATTAAATAGCCATCGTAATGCTATAAACGGAGTGGCACGATCCAACATTCGTTGAATTACTATGCTCACACGATTATACGACGTACTAACTGCACCAGATGAGTCACTGCCGCCATATGGATCCATTTTAAATATTTCTATAAGTAGAAAGTAAACATCATTGAGCAAATTTTCAAAGATACGGCAAAATCTACTTTATCAAGAATTTGTCTATACAAGATGAAAATATGATAAAAATTTTACTTACTTCAATTGTATAATAAAAAAATCTTAATTACCACAATGTCTTTTCAATTACAGAATAACCATCTAAAACGGAAAAAAAACTAAGGAATTGCTACTACATCCATCTTAAACAAGGCTTGAACAATGTGAAGATGAATTTGGCTCTTTAACATACATATGGAGATAGAATAGACACTTTGATATGGATGGAGAACGATTATTAAGAATGAATGTATACAGAATGTAATAAGGACAAATGACAAAGTTGAGTAGCAATTGGATAGCAAAGAAGTAAATAAATGATTTTAATATTATGTCATGCAGACAAAGCCAAACGAACTGTCGATAATACATACCCGACTCAACAGTAAGAATGTGGTAAGTGATAATTTACCGTCGGTACCACTAAAAACCTTTTTACTGCGATAACAGTAAGATGAATTTACCGAAAACGAGATTACCGTGGTAGCCGTAAAGAGGTTTTTACCGAAGGTCTGGTAAAGGTTTTTTACCAAACTTATTTCTGATAAATTGTTTTTATTTCTTTATTTCGTTCTAATTTTGATCATTATTAATTGCGATCTGATCGCTGATCGTATTTTCACTCTAATGAAAATAGATTTTTGAGTTCATTATGGTAGTTGTTTTGATATAACTTGTCTATATTGTGTCGAAATTCTTTCTTATTTGAGACAAAAGTCATATTATGAATATAACTTTTAAGAAACATGAAAACAGCTATGATGACAGAACAATAATAATTAAATGAAGGCATACGTAGTCAATTTTCCGCGAAAAAGTTTACACTATAAATCAGAGTGAACACTTATAATACTAGTTATAAAACTATCTGTCTAGATTCTAGAATGAAAGATATCAGTCCTTGGTCTGATTGGCTACAATTGCTTTTCCAACTGCAGCTGTTATTTTTTAAATAAAAAACAACAAAAACAAAGCTAAATTTTGTTTTCCTACAGAAATAAATCAGTTGCGCTGTTAGTAGTTGTAATTACAGAGACAATAAAGATTTAACATCTTTGTAGATTTTTGAACAATAACAACATTTTTATTTAGATAAAACTTTCAATTAGTTAGACTGTGATGATAGATAGTCTATTACCCTACGATAGACAAACGCCGTGATAAAACAGCATTTTTAACACAATGAAAATTGGCAATAGGAATGAGTCATATCAAGTCATTGGCCTTTTGTGAATGGCTAATTTGCGTCCAGCCACATTTAGGGCTGACAATGACTGATCCACAGTCGGCAAAGTATCTGTCGCTATTTACACTATATATACTACTTATATAACTACACTGTCGCGGAAAAGCTCGGTTAAAGTATACTGACTAGGAATAAATGTGGCGATGGTTTTTTCTGATAATTCTCCAAGATTTACTTTTTTCTTCAGTAATCCAGATAAAATATACTTAATTTCGCCGAATTTTGGATCTGAAGATGTAATACACTTTGTGAAAATAAACATATTACAAACTGAGTGGCTTAAACCACTCAATTGTAGCATACTTTTAGTGTACTTGTGTTAGGTCTTCAGTATGATAGTAGCCCTAAAACGCGTGGCAGTAGAACACTTTTTGGTAAAACGTGGAAACCAACCGGAGAAAAAAAGCACACATGTGCTGAAAAAGCACGAAAAAAGTGTGCTATTTGTTCTTATTGGAGATTGAAGTTGGGACTTTCAACGACACATTTTTTCTGTGCTATTTTCATACTTTTACCGAGCTTTTTTCCGAGACAGTATACCTATACTGAAGTACGAAAACTCTTCAGCTGAACATTCTCATGAATGTTCTCCAGTTTAGGTTTTTTCTTGGATCTGATTACTAGAGAAACAATATTCTGTAGTTCTCAGCATACATGAGTGAATACACTGAAAACTGCTCAATCAAATTATTGAGCTTTTTTACTTTGTTCGTTTGAACAAATTGTTTTTGTATATCGTAATCAATGTTATTTGGTATCCAAAACTGGCTACGAATTATTTTGAATCATTTAAAGTACCTTGTGTTCTGTTTCTCCTAAATAAAATTCCTACAAATTTAGCAGTACCGCTTTATTTTTTAGTATAAATTTTAAAACATCAAACATAATAATGTGCAAACGATGCACATTTTTACTACTGTAGCCAACTTATCACATGTATTTACCAGAGGTGCAGAATCTACCCGTGAGATTAACAGAATATCTTTTTAAAAAATATTTCCAAAAAGGAGTTCCAGTTTTTCAAAAAGATTTCCCGGAATTAATATTTCCCCCGACGACCGTTGGAGCAAACAGGCAGATTCTGCAGCTCTGATTGTTACCGACACTCATCACTTTCATTACGAAACATAATTTACCGATGAACAAATACAGCATTGTCGGAATCAGCCTTCAAGATCAGGTGGGGCTGGACCCTCCCTAGAAAGTCTTTGAACTTCCCGACAAAATCTTTGACGTTTTTCGCAAGCAATTTTCTGTCAAATATTTCGAAAACATTTTTTCGTCAGCCACTTTCTGCGAAGCAGAAATTTTAGCCTCTCCCATCCCTAAGAACAATCGGAAACGTGACTAAAAATTTCCGTGCTATGCTCTTCAGTGGATCTTGTCAGGAGCTGAATTCGCATATTGTTCTATTTAACGAAGTATTCAGAAAGAAAAACGTTATATATTAGATGTCACAGTCCCTTCGTTGCTGTGATAGCACAATTTCATTTGTTCCAACCGATTCACATTTTCTGTTCAGAGCAACGAATGTAAACACAGCAGCTGTCATACAACAGTCAATGATACTTCTCACAAAACTGATTATCGTCTACCTCAGTTGGCTGTGGATGCCTTCATTTAATTATTCGGTTAAATCTTAACATTTTTACATTTCAAACATCTTGCCTCCTTGTTGTGTCATCATAGCTGTCTTCATGTTTCTTAAAAAGCTAATATGACTTTTGTCCGCTTCCTCGTGGGGATCCTCGTCAATTTATGGATGTTCTATTCATTCAATAAACAGAGAGAAAAGTTTAAATGGAATTATTTCGTCGTCAGTCCCACTACAGGCATATCCACATTAGCAGACGTAATTATACATGATAAAGTCCAATACAAGCTAAAGAATAAAATATAAAAAACATGAACTATATTGTAATATAACCTGTATAAAAACAAAAAATAAATCATGCTAGTTGAGTTAAGTTAAATATAATCAGTAGTAGAGATTTATTGATGCTTTCAATTGACCAATGCCCTAGACAAATTTCCTGATACCTAAACAGACACTATTTCCACTAACATAGGCATGTAACATATTTTCAAGCATACAACTTGTAAGCCGTATGCATGTACTGTACATGGATGTATATATATGAATGAATGTATATGAATGAAGAGAAATGCATTAAATACGCATGCTCGAGATATATAGTGTGAATCAAGCATGCCCGAACAGTAAAAATGGCTACCTGTCCATTCTGGTCTTGGGTGGTATTCGACGATTATTCTGCCATGTTCAGCTTTTTAACCGCTAAAATGATATCTTATTAATCCTGAGATTCTTATTGGTAGAATTATGCACCAATCTGATCTTTATTTTTGTAATGGCGTATAGTAGCTTCGTATCGTAGGGGTTAGTGTACTAAAAGTTAGTTTGGGGCTTAGTTTAGAGTATTAGTGAATTTTTGTTGGTCGTATTCTTTCTTTTTGTGCCTTTTATGTAATTGGAAACAGAAGAATGACTAAATAGATGGTTGGCAGAGTTTTTGCACTCAGTATTAGCTAATGCTGACTCATGTCTGAGATAGAATGCGTAAAATTTACTAAAAACTCTCTTTAGCGAATGTTCGCCGAGTTATTGTTGTATTTAAATTAACTATTCATGTTTTCTCATAATTCCTTATCAGATTGTCCCACTCCGAGAGATTAGTGAGTAATATTGAATTTGTATCTGTGAGTAAGAGAGTCAGTACTGATGGATCAGCGAATTTGAATGCACATAACATGTCCTTCGATCTTGTTAGAGTAGATAGATAAAGAACAGGTAATACACCGTATTCGAATGTCAGAAATAAAAGTGATAACTGGTATTTCTTTCAAAGATTCAACATCGTCTGTTCCTTGATTCAGAGAAACACGATGCTTTTTGTGAGTAGTCATCTGTTAGCCATCGGATTTTCTATAGATTGTACGATATATCCATGTCTTAATCTGTATTTGTTTTAGATATCGTGTAAAGACTTATGGCATATTCTCTACTCAAATCAAATTCGTAAGTACCGTCACTTTTCTAAAGAATTTTTGTTTTTCTACTAAAATTATATCCCCGTGGACAAAACGTTTCTGTTGTTTATTCCTTTAGAAAAATTCGAGCTATTATTATTCCACGTTGTTATCTCATATAGGTAAAAAAATAAATGGCAAAAGTCATAACATCTACATAGTTTATTAACAGATGAAATTTTTCAATAGAAAAACTACAACAACGACAACAATAACATGTCTATCTCCCTGTATATTCATTTAGGTTATGCCAGAAAATTTGGATAAAGCATGTGAGCGTTACTTATGTTCACGTTTCGCATCGATCTCGAATCAATTGATTGGTGCTGAACATAAACGTCATTCAATTTTGAACCAAAAATTAGTCTTTAAAAAATATACAAAAAATCCATTAGATAAATTTCGTCGTTTATATACAAATACAACAAATAATAAAGTTAAAAAAGAGATAAATATGCCATCGAATAATAATGTTGTTTTAACATCTTACAACAATACGAATTCACGTATGATATGTCCTTTACTTTTTTGCGTGAGTCTGACTAGAAAGGTATTACTCTAGGAAAGAATTATATGAATTGAGCTTACTTCATATTTGGAATGATTTTATTTACTACAAAGTCACTGTTGAAGACAAAAACATTGCCTCTTTTGTTTCTGTTGAGTAAATTTCAAAGTGTTAAAGAAAGTATGGTATGGTAAGTATCTATAGTTCAAAAATATAATAGTTCAAAAGTCTGTCGCAGGAACATGAGTCATATAATAATTTTTATGGTAACAAAAATTGTTTTTATTTTGTGTTTTAGAACAACTGTCAAATCGATCATCTGACATACCAATTTCAGCACAAATACCGTCATCCAATTATTCTCCATCAAAATCTTCATTATCTATGTCTTCATTGACATCACCAGCTATGGATCCACTAATGGAATGGAAATTATTGCATGAACGTGGATCCGGTTTAGTCAATTTAGGAAATACATGTTTCATAAATGCATCGTTACAAGTTTTAGCTAATTGGTAAGTGTTTGATATTTCTACAGTTGCTTATCTCTTATAATTAACACAATTTTGTGTTTTAGTCCGCCGTTGGCTCAATGGTTAATCAATAATTCCCATTTTAATGGATGTAAGTTGCCCCGGTCATGATTGGTCCGAGATCTAACTAACTTTTTCACAGATGTAAGGTTATTCTATTGTAAAATTATTCTTGCTTTTGATAGGTCGTGTGAAAGCTGAAAAACAATTTTGTTCATTTTGCGAAGCAGAACGTGTGATTAAATTGATTCATCGTAATGGAACAACAACAAACAATAACACATTTTCTTCACAAGCCGTTATACCAACATTAATTGCAAGACGTATAAAAGATATTTCGACAACATTCAAACAAGGGCGGCAAGAGGATGCTAGCGAATTTTTAATTTGTTTATTAGATAAAATTGTTGAAAGTTGTTTACGTTCATCACAACCACCCGAACGTCTGTTACCATCATCGGGCACACATTATGATAAATTATGCCATAGTCAAACTATTTTACATGATCTATTTGGACTTGTGTTACGTTCACGTGTACAATGTGGTCGATGTCATCATACATCGGACACATATGAAGTTCATTATATGTGGATTGTTGGCGTTCGAAATCGATATGAATTACAACAATCATTACAACAATTTATATGTAAAGAAACTTTATCGGGAGAAAATTTGTATCGTTGTATTAAATGTAAAACATTAGTTCAAGCAACAAAACGATATACATTACATAAAACGCCAAAAATACTATTAATTAATTTAAAACGTTTTGAATTCGGTAAAAATTCGCATAAACTATCGCATTTAGTACGTTATTCGGAACATCTCAATATTTATCCATATTTGAGTGAAGAAACACAACAAACAATTAAGCAACAGACATCAAATTATCGTTTGTACGCTGTTCTCGTACATGTTGGCTCATCGATGCATAGTGGCCACTATTATGCTTACGTACGATCACCGAACAATTTGTGGTATAAAGCAGATGATACATCGATGATTAAATGTCAAACAAATGAAGTACTTAATCAATATGGAGCATATATACTTTGTTATATAAATGAAACATCTAGTGGAACACCACAGCACAATGGTAATGGTGCAACAAATGGATTAAAAACACCCACAAGTAAATTAGTTATACAAAGTGGAAAAGCAAATGGAAATACAATGCCATTTTTTACACCATTACAGGTTCCAACTCAAAAAATTCCAAAAAACGGTTAGGCATTAACTTTTTACTTTCTGACGAGTAGTAAACAACAGAACATGTCGAGTGTAAAAAAAACATAAATTTTCAGTCATTTTATTATAAGTTGTTTTTCCAAATGAGAGAGCGCTGTGATAATTCTACTAATACACAAACTAAATTTCAAAAAACAGTTTGAACTAGATAGAAAACAGCCATATGTACGAATTACTCGATAAACTGAATGTCCTATGACATCGATCACTTGTGTTTTTCTAGTTAATGGTCAAAAGTCTCTAACAGAACAGTCGCATAATAATATCATCAAAGCACAATTCAAAAAACCATCTGTAATTGCACAGAACTCCAGTAATGGTCAATTAGTTAATGTTAATGGCTCACTAACAAACTGTAATCGTCCTCCAATTGTGATAAAAATTCAAAAACAAATGTCATGTTCAACAAAAGTGAGTAATATATGAGAGAAACGTAACTTTCTAGTACAATCACTTGTTTAGATATGTTTCTATAATAACTCAGGTTACAAGAGGCTTGCTTGAGCAATTTTTTTCCTGTGCTTTGCCTAGTACTTTGCCCACTTCCACAAAAATTTTCTACTCGATATGTCCTTTCGTTGCAACGTTATGGGACTCGAAAGTTGAAAAAACTTAATTTTCTGATGACTCATCATCTGAAAACTGAATTTTTGATTATATAAAAAGATATAAAAAGAAAAGGAAAGCAGCGTATCCTGTAGAGAATTGAATTGTGTCAACTTTGTTTACTTTTTTTTGTTGTTGTTTAGATATAATCATTTTACAAGCCTCTGTCCCGTTTTTTGTAGACCGACCCTCTCTTACAGTTTTTCCCAAAAGTCCGCCACTGAAGAAATTTTTGGAGTGGTTAAATTGTAGATCAGACGTCGGTCTACAACTCTATTTAAAAATAAATCCAGTTTGCATGATTTGGTAGAGATGAAAACAGCTTTCATTCTTGCGGAAGTCAATTTCCGCTCTAAATGTAGACTGACTTTTTGCAACTTGTTTTGCTCAGAACTAATGAAGCATGCATTCGTTCTCGATGAAACTTCTACACTAGATAGAG
>CAJNOQ010003936.1:0-18696 GCA_905250885.1 Didymodactylos carnosus
GGCAAAAAAATGGGTCCAACACGGGTACTGGCAGCAGTTTAATGGCTGTTATTTGACATTTAAAAAACGCGAAATAAATGCATTTAAATGTTCCCAGTTATAATGGCAAAAACAACCTGAAAACCGGGTCAAATGTCATAAAAATTCCGTTTAAATGGTTATTAATAGTGTATTAAATGGCATTTAACTGGGCAATTTTTTATGTTAGATTAGTTGTATGTAACCTAGGAAGAATTTCTCTGTTAGATAACAGTAATCATAGTGAACGAAGTTATGTTATGTTTTCAGTAATCTTTAAGAAACGAATCAACAAAAACCTTGAAACTTTTTATATACAACGAACTAATGTGCCCAAAACAAGACACTTGCATCAAATACAGTGGGTATCTACCTTTTTCTTTTCTCATCGTTACAATAAATGGCCTGCACACCTTGTAAAAATATTCCAATATATGATCGAAAAACCATCACAGACAAGATAAGAATATTATTTTACTCAAGCACATCTTAAATGAGACATCTTTTTCACAACCACTAGATACAAACTTACTATCATAAAACGTATCATCAAACAGGTATAAATACTTCAAAAACTCTAATTATTTAACCCAACAAAATCTATCTGAAAATAAACAAAAACAAGAGTGGTAAATACTGAGCGATCAATACTAAAAGTAAAATAATTAGAAAAGATGAAAATTTATATAAATCATAACATTGTTTGCTCTGGTGGGGATTTAATATTCATCATCGTCAATTTCAAGTTTTTCAAATGTCTGAGAGAGCGATGATTATAAAACTACCTATATGATCAAAAAATTGATAAGAATATACACAAAATTCATAAAATCATCCAAGATTCGGTAAAATCTGTACAATTGATTTCTTTTTTAAGCGTTTAGAAATAAAACATGCAGTTAGACAAACTCGACTATGAGTGTTAAAAGTTTAACAATGCTAAATGACAAAGTATAATTGTAGAGAAAATCACAGTATTACTTTTAGTTACGGACAAAACTTTGCTCAATGCAACTATGTTGATCCGAATAAACAATAAAAAGTATAACAAAACTATCATAAATGTCTAATCAGAGCGATTACACTTTACAAAGACCGTGTTATTTTCTACAACTTCTAAGACACCTAGTTCTTAGCAAATGACATTACAATTCCTCTTTATTCTAGAAAAAAGATGTTCATTATGACCTTTGTCTGTTTCTACCATTTTATCTTACCTTCTATGGAGCAACAGCCGCTTTGATAATTAATAATCAAATAATTTTATATAAACAAAGTTCGATTATTATTTTATCAGGAGTAAACAAATATTCTTTTATTTATTATACTATGATCAATTTAGTTGATGCGTATTATCGCTACTCGTCCACTGTGTGACAGCGCCACGTATCCTTGTATGAATATAAATAAAAAGCTCCAGTATATGTCTAGCAAGTGTTGTGAGAGAAATTTCAATTTTTCTATCCTCTTTTAAAATATATACAGCTGAGAAATCGCAGTAGTCTCACCGGATACTATTTGCACATCATTCAGTCATGTGCTGGAGTAGAGTATGTATAATTGTACTTTATACCTGTACTTTGAAAATGCATTTGTACTTGTACCTCGTACTTGGGAATGTACACTTGAACTTCTGAGGGCTGGCTGAGTTCCTAGACTTATAGAATTATACAATATTAACCAGAATTTTAGTATAACTATAGCAGAATTTAGTATAAGTAAAAAATATCAAGAAGAGGAGTGAGGGAAAAGGAGTACTCCAAAAACTACAGTTGTTTTGAAGTGTTTTGCAATGCCTCGGCTGCACTTTATAAAAAAGAGTGCTCCGAAACCCTCTTTTTTTTTGAGAAGTATTCTGGCACACTCCAGAAAAAGAATACTCTAAAGTGCTCTTAGTGGCTTTTTTCAAAAGGAATGCTCCGAAATCGGAGTACACCTTCATACTCCTACTTCTGATCTTTCTTTTTGACTGAGTATTTCACTAAATTCTGCTGGGTATTGTATGATACACCAGAATTTAGAGTCCTAAATTCTGCTGTATGTCACTAAATTAATTCTGCTGTAGCACCCTAAATTCCGGTGCATCGTGCAAATCTAGTTAAGTAGTGTTCTAAAATCTGGCTTGCTCAATATACCATCACTGTCGACGCCATCAGCATTTAGGATACAAATATTTGCTAAAGTCTGGTGGAATTGTATCCTAAATCAGAGACGGCGGAACCATGCAACTCGTGGGTGTCTCAGCACTCACAGAGTTTGAAAATTTTCGTTTTCTTCTAGCAGAAACTTGTTTTTTCTTTGTGTTCTTGTCCTTGAGCATCCATAGTTTCAGAATCATTCCGCCTCTGTCCTAAATTCTGATGAAACACTAGAACTCAGCCACTACTGAGTATCACATACAGTATAGCTAAATTTGATATGTCTAGCATTATTAGATGTGTTTTTCCATTGTAGGATAAATCAAGGTGAGTCAAATAGATGAGAAAGCCATATTTTGAGGAGAAATTTTCGAATGTACCAATAACACAATGCTGTGAAGAAATGCTGAAACGTTTGATTACGTAAGCGTTTTTGTAACGTGTAGAAAACATAATATCTAATGAGTTTTCTATGTACATTTTGATTTGCTATAGGCTTTAATGTCCTGATGTTTAAAGACTCATTTTGTCAGAATCAAAATGTATACGGAACAATAATTTCGGATTATTCATAACAGAAAAGAGAAAAAATTTTCTTTTTCTTTTTCACGCAGTTGAATTGATAACCAGTAGGGTCTGATTTGTGAACATCTGCAATTTACATAATATATCTAGATGTATATCTAGATGTTAAGATATTCAGATATTCTGATATTCAAGCTAGATATTTAGATATTCAGATGTTCTAGAAATGTGGAAAAGGGAAGGTGGGGGTGGCAGGGGCAGATGAGAGTGAGGCGCTCCCTGATATTCGCCACCCTCAAAGAAAAGAGGAAGATATCTGAACATCTACATATTATGTAAATTGCAGATGTTCACAAATCAGACCGGTCTCTTGATAACTGAGATATCGCATTACGAGTTATTTATCTATGACACAAGTTCATATATTTAACAGATTATTGAAATATTGAAATAGTTAATGTATGCTAAAAGTGGAAAATAATTAATTTAATGAAAGAACTGAAATTAATTACAGTGCAACACTGTTACTATCATATAATACCGGTTTTATTACTGAGATAACTTGTTACAAAATTTGAACTTGTTCTCAATCATTCTAGAATACAAACTGTTTAGGTAAGTCAATAAATATGAGATAATTAAGAGTAAAGTATATTTAATTATATTGTCATTGATAATTCGTACGCACTGACAGTTACTCCTGTATACTTTCCAATGAACAGTAACAAACCAGTTGTTTTTTCACGAATCATGTATAAAAATGGTCGATTACAATTGAATTGTAATGCTTCACCCGCATTAACACTGGTTAAACCTATAATAACGGCTGTTGCTGCAGCTGCTTCAACACCAGCTTCATTCACGTCAATGACAGCACCATGTGACACTTTAGTAACAGATAAATTTGGTGTTGAAGTAGGTGTTATACCTGATAAATCCGCTTTTTGCTGATCAAATACAGCTTTTATACCGAGTTGTTGTAATGCATTAGTTAACTCATACTTTGCTTCTGATTTAAATTTAGGTAAGGATAATACAATGTATTTTGACTTATTTGATGTGAATGCTGTATTTAGAATACCGTTAGTTAATTTTTGTTGAACAGTAGTTAAATTTGAATTATTATCTGGAAGAATAACTGTAAATACTAAACTTAGTCGTTTAGATGATGTATTAAATGGTATATTGATGATTTGTGCTTGTATAGAAGCTGATGCATTGAAATATTCGTAAAGTCCTTGACTAGACATCATTGGTACTTGAGTAGTACTGCCATTGACAAGGTAGAAAGTTTGATTTGTTGTTGCTGTGGTTTGAAAAGGTGTTAACCATTGTGCTTTAAAATAGAGGCAGTTAATTATTATTAAACGTGTCAATGCATTGACATCACCGGGTGCTATAATAGTTGGAAGCAAATTATTTGTTTTATTTGCTACCCAATTATTGATCGCGTCGACAGCACCGACTGGTGCATTCACAAAATCTAATTCGGTAATATTAGATGAATAATATTTTGTCAACGTCTTGATATAGGACTGTTTAATTGTAATATTTAATGCAGCATATAATTGATCAGCTACCATTATTTGATCGGATAATGGTTTAATAATATTATTGCATATATTTTGTGATTGTGTATTGAGTTTTGCTAGTGATTGAGCATACAGTGCTTTGATTATTTGTGTGCGTGTGGTACCCTTGGCACCAGCAGCACACATACTCATTGCTAGACCAATACTCGTCGGAGAAAATATATCATTTTGAGTGCCTATACTGATCTTTCTCAATAAGTTTAATCCAAATTTTTGATAATTTGTCCCTTGAGGAGCTAAGAAAATAGTTAAATTATACTACTACTCCAAGATATGATATTAATTGTCATCACTTACCACCCCAAGATTCAAATAGAACTACAAATAAAATTGCACAAACTACTAACAACTTCATTGTAAATTAAGTCGATTATAGAATATATCATTACAAAATAAAAACAAACACGACTAATATAGATTAATAACAGTAGAGATACATGCGTCATTTTTCACACTTCAATGATTCTTTTCATCAATGAAAATTGTTTACATGATAATAATATTTTTGTACTTGCAAAATGAACTAATAAACGCTGAAATAGGCGTGGTAAACAAATCGCATATTATAGTAATAAAAGGCGTCTTACAGATTTTGCTCTTAATACCATCTTTAGGTACGCATCTCAGTACTCACACGTTTTTTTCCACATTTTTTTACTCATCGAATATTCATGAGTGACTAATCAGTACTCTGGATACAACGAGTATTCATGCTTGAGTATTTATATAACTTTTGGCAAAGTACTCATGAGTATCGTTCATCTGGTATTATAGAGGAGTGCTCTGTGGCCGCCGGAAATGGAATACACGGCCACCGCTCATCAGTTTCTGAGCCGCTGCCGCCGAACGCGGTCTAAAGTGTGGGTCCCTCATCGCTGCGGTCGATGAAAAATCTTGAGAAGTTTTGTAGTTGCTTTTTGTAGAAAACCTGCACATAAGAAGAAAAAAATGAGTAAAGTCATACTCATAATAGAGTATATTGGGGTAATTAGAGACACTCTTTGAAATTGTCATTCTTTTTCTGCTGTTTCTTGGCCGTTTTTGGTCGGAAAAACTTGCTATTGAACACGGTGGTAGACCGAACGTTTTTCTACACGCTCATGTAAAAATCTTTTGAAAATCTCCGGACAATTTTGAGCCAGATCCAAAATGCGAAGAGTTCCATCAAAGTGTCTCTAATTACCCCGTGCGGGATAATTAGAGAAACTTCACTTGTACTTTTTATCGGAAAGACAGACCCTCTATTAACCGGCCGGTTGTAACCGGTTCTATTTTTGAGAAAAAAATTCATATCTCATCGACAACCATCGTAAGAAAGCCTACAACATCTTACTTTGTAGAGCAAACATTTGTGCACAAAAATGCCGATTCGAAAAAAGTTTAAAAGATTTCTCCGATTAATAAAACCACTGGCCTCGGAGAGCCCCAATAAAATAACCGGTTCATGCCTAATGCAAAGTGGGAATGTTGGCCTTAAACCATATGTTCTATAAAAAATTTTTAGTGTAATATGAAGGGAATTGTATAAGGTATATGAAAACGTTCAATCTGATTGGAATTTGACTGTTAATAACAACTCTAGCTTAATTATTTTGATAATTTTAATGAAAAAAATGTGTTTAAAATGGGCAATGTTCGTTGTGTACTATTTACCCCGAAGAAATTACACGAGTGTCTCTATTTACCCCAAAGCATAAAAAAGGAAAAAAGAATGTTTCTAGTGCTGCTGATTATATGCTAATTAGCTTAATGAGTTTGAATGATAATGAGCTCAAAACTATATGGTAGAGAGAGAAAGATCCGGGCTATAAAATGAGGTATTTTTGAACTAATTATCTCCAGCAATTATACATTAAAACTACATGTATTTGAATAGAGTGTCTCTATTTTAGCCCAAGCGTACAAGTGAAGTAAAAAACACTTTGATGGAACTCTTCGCATTTTGGATCTGGCTCAAAACTGGCGGAGATTTTCAAAAGATTTTTACATGAGCGTGTAGAAAAACGTTCGATCTACCACCGTGTTCAATAGCAAGTTTTTCCGACCAAAAACGGCCAAGAAACAGCAGAAAAAGAATGACAATTTCAAAGAGTGTCTCTAATTACCCAAAGTACTCTATGTGTACTTTCAGCAGGGCTTCCATTTTTCAGTATGTGACTACTCACACTTGAGTACATTCACTAGGATTACAATAAAAAATTTATATTTATTCGTGCACGTATAAAGGTGCAATTTGGTCTTCTGTGGTTCTAGTGTTCCACGTGTATTCCGTGTGGATAGACTTCTATTCCAGTCTTAAAATACTTTATTAACTTCTAGACCTTTTGGACGGTATTTTTCGTTAAGATCATAGTTTGACTCAAGTCTTACGTCCCCCAAGTTTGAAGGTATTTGGTGCACTAATGTAACACAGTTTTATCTATTTTTACTTTGTTTCGATGTTCGGTTTGTGTCGGCTGAGTAGTCATGCACGCTTGAGTCAGGAGCATTCTTTTCTTTCTTTATAAGATTTTTTCTTATTTTTTGATTAGAATCCTATGTTAGAATTAGTATGCATCAGAGCTTCGTATGGACTGAAGTTGATTTTTTTAGTCCATGGATTGAACCGGACTCAGAATACTGAAAAACCTCTCAAAAACCAAGTTTTTCAATTTTAGAAAGCCTATAACTCGGTAAAGAACGGTCTAAAATAAAATTCAAAAAATTTATCTGTGCAAAAGTGTCTTGAGTACCTCGGGTAAAATCTTTAACTTGATCGAATGCGCTGAAAGTGGTCTCATTTTACAATCTACACTTTCCTCTACATTAGGCTACGCTCAGCTCAAAATTCGAAATTTTTTCAAAAAAGAGGGACAGGGAGGTACCCTTAAGACGCTTCTGAAAAAACTACAACAATACATTACCGACCCATGCATGGGCGAGTTTTTATTGCTAAAATTAACTGTTTTAATTGTCTCATTTATATCCTAGTCTCTTTGGCTTCTAGAGTGGCAAAAAGAAAAACACATGTGCATATTGCTGTACATATGCGCATGGTTTCGCCGTTGTTCTCTTTCGACATGTGTTTACGGGATACAACTATAGACACATCATTTCTTCTATTTATAACACAGTGTGAAGAACGTTTTTAAGTGCAATTTTTGCGCAGTTTAACACTACATTTTCATTTTTTTGAAGAAAATTTTATAATCAAGAGTGTATAATTAACATAAGATAAGTATCAGAGCTCCGTATGGACTGGACTGGACTCAGATTTTTTGGATTTCATGGGCTCGGACTGGACTGGACTGCATTAGACTTTTTTAGTCCATGGACTGGACTGGACTCAAAAATCTGAGTCCATACGGAGCTCTGATAAGTACACGACAATTATAATGTGAATACGGGTGAGCAGAGATAATTTCTTCTTATAATATTCTTTAGTCACAAAGTTAAACTTCTCTCAAACACTTAGAAAAAGGCAGTAGAGTTCATCATCCTCAGAAAATGTACCAAGTATAGAGGCTTTATCTGCATATATATATATATATATAGGCTCTATTAAACATGCTGACTGTGCAAAGATCGCAAAGTAAAAATGCACAAAATTGAGAAATGCACGTTAAAGGTTGATGTCATCATAATTGTGAGTATCCTCGGTGTAAGCTCGCTTTGCTGTTGCCCCAGGCAAAATTTTTTGATAAAACTGATAAGATTCTTATAAGAATCTTATCAGTTTCTTATATAAGATTGTTTAAGATTTCCTATCGGCAGTTGTAAGTGTCTTATAAGAATCTTTTAAGATTTTCATAAGAGGTTCATAAGAAATTCATAAGAGGTATCAAAACTTCTCATGTTATTCTTATTTACTAGAAGGCAGCTTATGAGTTGGTTTTGGTGATTTCTGTTATGATTAAACTGCTTCTATTGGCTGGAATACTTCATAAGAATTTTTGGTGCTTCTTATGAATCTCTTCTTAGGAACCTCTTATGAAAATCTTCTAAGATTCTTATAAAACACTTACGTCTGTCGATGAGAAATCTTAAACAATCTTATATAAGAAACTGATAAGATTCTGATAAAAATCTTGTAAGACACTAGTAAGAGACTTAGACGTTTTTGATAAGATTCTTATATAAGAATTGATGTCTAGGATGGTGACCTTCAGGATGCAGCGACAATCAGTTCGGTCCTGTTTCACACATAGAGGATTGAGGCTCAGCCATTCCGCCTCATTCACAGGATGCTATAATAGCTTTAGCAACGAACTGATCGATAATTCAAACTTAAATAGGAATAAGAGTCGTAATGCGACAATAGCAAATTCTGCAAGATCGTGCCAGGCCTTCGCAATTTCTTTATGATCGCAACGTGACAATAGCGAATGGACCACGACTCGCGAAAATGTCGTCTTATTTTGCGAATCTTACAGCGACCGTGTTACGTGATCTCCGCGCGAATCTTTTTAGTGACTCGCATCGCGAATGGATGCAAGAAAGTTGACTTGGGCTTATAATCTTTCAATTTATCAAACTTAAATTAATAACTGATTTCTTACGATTTTAGGAATCATTATTGTTTTCGGAACTTGATAATGGTTAAGTCTTGAAAAGCTATCTATCACATATTCTCATTCTTTTGACAAAAGCTAGGTGTGATGTATAAGAAAACTAAAGTGAACAGATCAAGATAAATCTCCGACTATAAGGGATTTAAGTAATCCATTTTAAAAGACACATTGACAATTTTTGTTAGGTTATGCGATGACATAAGCCATAAGTGATGTTTGAAATACAAGTGTTCTCTCCAAGGGGGAAAAAGCGAATTTTCGCATCAGTTTAATTTTGAGGTCAATACATATGATACCGACAATTTCCAAGTTTTGTTGGATTTCTGTGGACTTCATGGTGTTCCACGTAGCTTCGCGAAACGTTTGATACTTTTCAGAGTCTTTCTGAATTTTTTTCGATAAGCTCCAATTTCAAGGGTTTTTACAGATGTTTCTTTTATTTTATCGAACTTTCTTGGATTTTTTTCGGATTTTGTTGTACTCCCGTGGATTTCGCTAATTTCTCTAGCTTCTCAGAGGGTCTTTGAGTTTTTCTACATTTGTATATGTTTGAAAGTCCCCAAAATTTCCAAAATCTGCGTTTTCCTCCTTGATTCTCTCACATTCTAGTGAGATTTAGTGTTATACGAACAACGTTGCAGTACGAAATATTTGGGCGATAACTGCAGAAAAAGTTTTTATAAAAAATTTTATGTCATGATAAAGATGATAGCTCTATCCAACTATGAAACATAATACATGAGACTCATTTTTGAAACTTGACTTGCATCTCACTGTTCGATATAAAACAAAAACAATTTTTTATTTTCTTTCTACTATGAGTAGATGCTTATCACAGTGACCACAAATGATGAAAATGATTTATTTTTTCGGTAATCAAGTCAGTATCTTTTTTAAACACAGCGTAAAAACAAAAATATCAGCAATAGTATCAAAAAACTCTATAGATAGGCACACGTAGAGAAACAAAAATAGAGAGAGAAGAAATAATTTAACGGAATGAAAATTAAATAAACGTTCTACTGTTACAAATAAAATGGAAAAGGGAAATCACAAAAATTACACTCTATTAGTACAATATAACTCAAGAATGAGTCAAGTAAGCAAATGGCACATTATGCATTTTGATTAAAACTATAAAAACTACTAATATAGCTCATTCTATTTTGCGTTATTACTATTTGTTTTCTTTTGAAAATATGTTTGAATATCATTGGACGGTAAACAAATATCATCCACTAACGGACGATTATATCTTCTTCGTTTATAAATTAAACTCCAGTATGTAGTGTGAATGTACTCCACCACTTTACAATATTTGTTTATCGATCGTTCTTTCTCGATTAGCCAACGTCTCATTGTTGAATTGGTACCCAAAATATTTTCAGCATACAAAATGTTCGCTGTTAAATTTCCTGTTTGTGGTAATTGCTCTAAAAGACAGAAAATAAATATGATCATAAATCATGAGTATGTAATCAATTTTTATATTAAATGGATAATTAGCCATTTAATGTGAATCTAGAATAAGGAGTATTCAGGTCAAGCAATGCTGCGAGAATCTTACAGTTTGTTCACGTAACGCGACACCTCGCTAATCAAGCTTTTTTCTCATCAGAAAATCGATAGGGGTACATTACTAGATACAGCTTTTCATCTTGATCACGAATCAGACTTTGTTTTTGAAGGAAAAATTAATTTTCAATATAAAATTAATATCTGACCTAGACATGTTGTTCAAAAACCGTTTAAAACATACCATTGAATAGAAAATTCAATTCTGTACAAAGTAGCTTATTAAAAAGAAATTTTTTAGCAAAAGAGAGCTCGTTCGCTTCTCTATAAACTTTGCTCAAGACACTTTTTATTAGCTCTTCTGAATTCGCATGAATTTGCACTTTAATAAAGAGGAGTTAGAATTGAGGGCCTTTTTATGTCGTTACCGATCTAAAAATGTTTTCTGGAAGCTCGAGTCTTTAACCAAAAATCTTTGTTTTTATACTCAAAGTAGAGTAAGAAGAGCCGCGTTACAGGGAGCAATAGCGAACTCTCTAACTCTTATAGTTTTCGAGAAAATATCAAATTACTATGTCAAAAATGTCACAGCATCACCTTTGGACAAGCCGCTTACTGGTAATAGGATTTCATGAGCTTCCTATTGTAGAGTCCTATGGAATCCCTATGGCACGAATTTCGTAGAATTCTTGATATAAAACAGTATCAAAAATCCTATAGGATTCCTATAAATATTTTATGTATTTCTTATAAAATCCTACAGTAAGGTTTAGTAGATTCAGTATGATTCCTATGTTTTCGTTCTGTATATATTCTTTTCTTTTTCTATACTAGAACTCAATCACCAACGTATTTTCCAGTAACTCTAATATAAATACAATTTTACCGTAGAAAATGAAAAATTCTTTTAGGCTCAAACATTCACACCGAACACTGTGAGCCATCGAAACTCGCTACTATTCGACGACATGTAAAGCAGTATTCAATCGTCTTGAGCTTATCCCAGCTCAGAATCACCTGATTCTGGCTAGCTGGGATCAGAAAATAATTAAAAAAATAAAAACAATAAACGTAGTAGGATAAACTATCAGAAAATCAGACAAAATCCTACTGTAAGCCTACAATAGGATCGTGCAGGATCTTGCAAGATTCTACACGATCTACTACTCTTGCAAGATTCTACACGATCTACTACTCTTGCAAGATTCTACACGATCTACTACTCTTGCAAGATTCTACACGATCTACTACTCTTGCAAGATTCTACACGATCTGCTACTCTTGCAAGATTCTACACGATCTACTACAGGATCCTATAAGAATTTTATAGTAGAAAGAATTTATATTGTGAAAAAAGGTACTTCTTTGAATGATTATCATTTAGAACGGTGCATTCTCGATTGGTTAAAAACTTCGCGCTTGGATCTTCGAACCATAAGACATAACTTTCCTAGTTCATACTTCTTACTCATAAATTACCTTTCTTTTTTGCTCTAAACCACAAATATTCATCGTGAGCTGTTTTATTATTTGCTAAGTAATTGAGATACATGGCAAATTCTTCTGTTGATTGATAATCGTAAATATTTATATACGATTTTGTTGGTAAAAATCGATCATAATTTGGTATATTAGATCGACTAGCCACGATAGGAATAGAAGTTGATGAAATTGCATCAATGAGTTTCTCAGTGACATAATCTTCACAATTTGAATTTTCAATAGAGATAACAAATTTATATTTCGAATAAAGTTCATGATTGCCTTTTTGACGATTTTGAGCATCATCAGAATGAATATTGTTTAGACAAGAACCATATGAGTCGACTTTGATATAATGCATTAGATCACGAATAAAATATTGACGACCATTATAAGCATTACTAGAAATAAATTTTTTATATAGTCCACGTAATAAACAATATTTTCATATACATACCAGTTTGATATAATCCATACGAGAGGTACACTATTCTTCTTCTCAAATTCAACTTTAACTGGTCGAAATAAATCTGTTAAATATGAATTTAAATCAAAATAGGTTGCTGGTTCAGGATATGATCGATTTAAATTATACCACATTGGAAAATCAATTTCATGCCAATCACTACCACCGGATGAATGTACTTCACTTTCAAGAACATAGACCATTGAGTATTGCTGACGATCATTTGTACGAACAAGTTCTGGTAGTTGTGATGATGGTAAATGGATCGAATGATAAGAGATAAGATCAGCGATGGATAAACGAGATTGATCGTCTGTCCAACGGACCTTGAGCGATTTTAATTTTTGACATCGTGCTATTAGACGTTGGCTTAGTCTGGAACTGGATAAATTAGAAAATTTGGTAATGCAGTAAGAATCGGAAATTGAGGAAAAATCACCTAAATGTAAAGAGAAAAGATATATGTTAAATTTTTTCTTTAGTACATGTAGACGTGTCAGCCAATAAGCGGTCAGTGCCACCGCCAAACGCTGTCTAAAAGTATGTGTTCTTCAGCTGCAGCCGCCAATGAAAATTTTATTTTTTCATTTAGTTGAATAGAGCTCATCGAGTTACCCAGGAAAACATCGATTTAAGTTTCTTAAAAAAGTAATTTTCGTTAAGATTGAAATATAGGAATTAGATCAAATTTCATGAAAGTTTTAAAAATAAGTCAAATTTTCATTTTTATTATTCTGTTCGTCGGTTCTGACCGTTTTACTTGAATCCCCATGCAAAGCTGAGTATAGAAAAAGTTACAAGTTGAAATGATCAATAAAAGAATGAAATACGGATCCATCTTAATTGCAACTAGATACAAGAGGCAGAGGTGCAGAATTTCTTCAGAATATTTGCAAAAAGAAACTCCAGTTTTTCAAAAACTTTCTTCGAATCCATAATTTTTCCCTGACGACCGTCGGAGCAACAGGCAGATTCTGCAGCTCTGACAAGAGGAAATAATTCTTTCGCTTTCATTCTAGTCTCTATATATGGGAAGAGAGGAGGGGCGAGAAGTTACAGATCACGTTCAGATTGTAATTTTTGGTTTTCTAAAAAACCGAATTTTTTTCGAAATTGACAGATTTTGCGTTTCAAAGAGGTTCTTGATTTCATGTTACAATCTATTTTATCGACAAATATTTTTTTAAAAAAAAAAAATCGATGTTTTTCTAGGTAACTCGATGAAGCTCTATCCAACCAAAACCAGAAACCGAGAAAAAAATTTTGCTCGATTTTTGGATTGTTTAGTACCTTAAACAAAAGAAAACTTCAGCCGCTACTGGAGACGAAAAAGTTTTTAGATGCTTTCAGCGGTCGTCGATCGAAAAAATATTTTAGTCGACTAAATGATCGACTGACAACTCTAACTAGAAATAAATCCTGAATATTTTAAAGGCTCATTTTTTCCACTATCAGCAAAGATCTTTAAAAGAGAATATCTTCTACGTCTCAAAATATTTTTGTTTAGGAATTTTATTCGATTTATTGAAACTTTATTTCAGAAAAGTTGTTGATAAAGCATTTTTAATACACTTTCAGACAAAGTTTCTTTGTCAATATCGGGTTGGACACACGTTTTATTTAATGCGTCTATCTAAGATTTGCGAAATTAATAAAAGAAAGTGTATCCAACCCGATATTGACAAAAAAACTTTGTCGGAAAGTGTATTGAAAATGGTGCTTTATCAACAACTTTTCTGAAATAAAGTTTCAATAAATCGAATAAAATTCTTAAACAAAAATATTTTGAGACGTGGAAGATATTCTATTTCAAATAGCAAATGTTGCTCTACGATTATACATAAAAGATTTTTTTGAAATAAACAATGAGGACAAATAGGTTGTGTCAGAGATACGAAAAAAAACATGAAGTACGCGCTCGCAGCTAGCTAATCCCGTTTCTAACTACTGCAACTAGTCTTAAGCGGTTGCAGTTAGCTGATACAGATTAATCTGGCGTTAATTGGTTAATTAAGCGACCACTGCATCGTCAGCAGACAGCTAGTAGTGGGCACTTACTGAAGTAGCTATTTGAACCAAAAATCTACCCTTAAGCGAGTGCATAAGCTAGTTTTTCAGTTAGATTTTTGCTAGAGCATTATTTCATTTCTATCCGAGAGAGTTATAGGAACTTCAGACTTGTTTTACGTTTTTCTCATATCAAAGCATTTCTCGCGCAGTAAGATACATTTTTCTTATGAATGAATCGATGTACTCCAATAAACTCTTATTTGTTTGAAATCTCGAACATAACTGCACAAAGTGATAAGCTATTGTTTTGAATTTCTCATGTGCTACTGAGAAAAGTGCATTTTACTAAGGAGAGTAGATACCCTTTTTTTTGAATTATCAGCGTAAAAAACCAACGGAGTACCAAAAAACTAACGGAGAGAAAGTCCAAAAAATTGAAAAAATTGAGTTGTTCATCATTTCTCGCTGTCACAAGGTACAAAATGGAGCTGTTTGAGAGATACATTTTTTTTCAGTATCTATAAAATTTGAGTTTATGTTAAATGAAAGTAGACGCCTTAATGTAAAGGCGTAAAAATGAAAATATATTTATTGAATAAAATTTTTATCATAATATTTTGATATTCATAGTCTCTCATCTACTAAAATTTCGCAGAAATCGGCGAAGAAATATTTTTCTGAGAGACAGTTTTCTCTCGTAACATCTTTTGTCTGTAACTCTAGTATCTATGATCGTGTCAAAATTTAAAATTTTTTTTCTCGATCTATTAAAAGCGTTTTAGCATATGCACTAGAAAACTCAGATTGCACAAAACTTGAATATGATACAAGACATAAAACATTAGATATTGGTGTACTCTTTCACTATAGGTAAAAAATTCTTCATAAATTTGAAATTAGCCAGGATCAGATATATTAGACGTTATGATAGAATCCTTATATTTTTCAATAGAGGATAAAATAAAGCATCATGAATATTCCTAATGAGATTCTTTTAATTCACTAGTTTGCTTATATTGAATCACTTGTTGTTCATTCAGTTTTCTTATTAAACTATAGCTCTTTCTCTTTCTTTCCTTTACTAGCGACTACTATTTGCAATCCTAAATTGTTGAGTAAACATATGAAAATGTTTAATATGTTTAACTTACATGAAATTGAATCTTCTTCTCTAAATATATGTTCTTTACCCGTCCAATCTAATATTATAAATTCATTTTCATTCAAGGCATTTTTTACGTTTACTCGTTGATTTTCTTCTTTTTCTTGTTCTGTTGGACGTTGTTGAAACGATTTTAGTATAAATGTAGCTGATGTTGACGATGATAACGATGTTCGATTAAAATAAATATTTGTTAAAATATATAAATTAAACAGACTAGCGAATAATATAAGAATTAATAAACAACGTTTTACCGTTGAACGCATCGAAGAATCATAACCTATAAAGTGGATCTCTCTAATAAATCAACATCATTCAAGTACATCATAGATGAGATCTAAAATGAGAAATTGAAAAAACGTTGTTAAACTTAGCAATTGATTCAGAGCGATAAAAATAAAACAGAAAGAAGCAAATAGTACACATTGTTAACAATTTTAACTTAGAAATCTTTTACTTTTTTTGTTATTGTTATATACTTTTCTAACCATAAAAAGAAAGGTGAATAACTCTGGAATGGTGTGCTGAGCAATAATCTTCGCACTGATGTGTGAAGAATGTTGTTCGGTGACCGCTGATGTACAGAGCAGTTTCAAGTTATACTGGAGTAACTGACAGTATTTTTTCTTTTAGAATCACGGTTTACTGGCGATATTCAATAAAAATGTTCGACATGACTTTTCCAGCATAGTAATAAACTCTTTTTACTTTCTTTCTTCAAATATCACTAACTTTTCGACTGAAATTGTCAGACCGTTAAGAAGAGCTAATGATAAAAGATTAAGACACTTGATATCGTGTGTGATTTCTATTAGGAAAAAACTAAGTTAAAAAGTGGGATTTAGTAAACATTTGTTAATAAAATTTCTTTTATTTTCGGTTTAGTCTCAATTTTGTCTCAATGGTCGTCAAATTTGGCAAATAAGGCTATTCCATATAACTCGGCCGAAAATGTGTATCCGTAACATTTTATGCTCGCCTTTATCCTTTGAACAAAAAGATACCTTTAGCTCGCGATGATCTCATTTTCCGAAGAAAAGTGTCCTCAATGAAATAGCAGATATCATAGCTCTCTACGATTCTCGATTAAGGTGTTTCGAAAACATTTAATATCACTCTTAAAAGAGTTTTCTTTTTTAAACAATGTATTTTTACATTTTGTTGATATAATGCCATAACAGAGAATCTCAAAAAACTCTAATATTTGCCATTTTGTTAAGAGCACTTTTCTTTGCAAAATCAGACAATCGCTAGCTACAGGAATCTTTTTGTTGAAAAGATATAAAGACGAGCACAAAATGTTACGGAATTACGTTTTCGACCGAGTTATTCCTAGTTACATTCGCGCTTTATTCTTGCTGCGATCATGCCGCGGCCGCTAAGTTTGCGCGTTCCGCGAAAAATTGGCGATCGCGCAATTTTTCCGTGTCTCAGGAATCATTCTAGCTCAGGAAATTCTAGCGTAAAAACACGCTCTATCTCAGCCCCCTTTTACGCTAGAATTTTGTTAACGTGATATTTGGAATCCTTGGATGAAACTGACCCTAGACACATAGTTTAGAGCCAGATGCCGCACATCCTTCCGGCTGAAAATATTTCGAAATCAGCGTTTCTCCGCATGTAGTACCGAATTTCCCGACCCCGTTTTTAGATATTTGAACAGCAGCTAGCGCCCGCATTCTTACATTATTCGAATCGCCGGGAGACGCACAACAACTTAATGTTTTGCTTTTTTCGATGTTCTTTCTTTCTTCTTTTGTTCTTCTTAGATTACATAGCAGAAGCACATGCATCTCTAAAAAGCATTTTATTCTGAGTTGAAGAAAACAGAAGAAGCAGACATTTATCGTTCGATATTTTTAATTTCGTTTACGCGTGTATCTCATGTGTATTTTGTCCTATGTTCTAACGAAGAAAAACATGCTTCATATAAACGCATATAGTCTATATCAGCGTTTCCCAAATGGGGTTCGATGGAACCCTGGGGTTCCGTGAAGTGAAACCAAGGGTTTCGCCAGAAAAAAAAAGAAGATAAAAATTAATTTCACCACTTAAAATAATTACGTAGTCTTAAATAATTTTTGTCAAATATTATATCAAAATACTACTGGGGTTCCGCAAAGTTTTAAATTTTATGAAAGGGTTCCATGGCTAAAATAAATTGGGAAACGCTGGTCTATATAATTGTCTAACATTTTTAAAAGTGAAAGAATTTATATAGTACACATAGACTTGTATGGCAGCCACGATGACGTTACAAAGCTTTTCTTCTCATTTTAAATGAGACGAAAAGCAGTATCTGTTACATCAGACACTTATTTCTTCTACTTAGGTCATATCTGCTCTTTTAAGTTTCTCAAAGCAGAATTAAATCTAAGAACAAAATTAACTAACTAATTTGCAAAGTAAGTACACAGTAGTTCTAGTGAGTGAGAGAATATAAATTTTGTTTCTTCAGGCATTTTGTGTAGATTAAAAAGGTCTTCTTTCTCAAAAAATGCACTTGAGCTTTTTCTATGTTCTTTCTCTCAATCGATGTTTACTGTGCAAATATCTCAAAAAGTGAAACGATTGATGACAGATTGATGAGAAATGCATCAAAGGTTGCTGCTTTTATAACAATTGTGAGTATCCTCAGTGTAAGATCGCTTTGTTGTTAGTGGCTCTCAGGATGTAGCGACGATCAGTTCGATTCTGTTTGATGCACAGAGGATTGGGGTTAAGCCATTCCGCCTCATTCGCAGGATATTAGATTGGCTCTAATAACGAACTGATCTTAGCGATAATATCTACGGGTATACATTCTCAGAAAGTTCAAGCATGAATGTTTTCTTCACATACGGCGAACGTTACCTTATCGGTAATATTCACCAGCGAACCATAAAACGGCAATTGCTCTCACTTTTATTTTGAGATTAAATACCAGTTATATGTCGAACTGTAATTGAGAAATACATGAAAGAACTTAGAGAAATCTAAGACTGAAGCTGCTTTAGAAATAGCAATCAAAATTTTTCTAAAGTAACACCGTTATCATAATTTCTATGACGCGCTAAGAAGAATTAAACAAAGCGAGAGAGTGTTTATAGATAAAACTGCTGTGTATTTATTTTAAGCTCAACCTCGAAGAGAGTCTGAAGTGAATGATTCACCTTGATTGCATTATGTTCCCGAAGAGAAAACCGGGTAAAACATGGTGAAATCAGTAGATTTCGAGAACCTTTTAAAGCTTCTAACA
>CAJNOQ010003937.1:0-18696 GCA_905250885.1 Didymodactylos carnosus
ATACGTCGTATACATTGGTTAGCTGCTGTTCGTGCAACATATTTTGAAACAAAACAAGTCGCTAATGGTGGAAAAATGCTGAATAGCGAAGGAGAAGCAGTCGACTTACTACAACAAGAATTAGAAAAGGCTGATAATCCTGATCAACGTGATGGTGATTTAAGAGATCGTACTATGTCATTACAACATGATCGTATGAGTGTAAGTGAAAGTGAACGTGCAGTTCTATTACAAGATATTTCCACAGCATCGACATTGTCAAATCTTGTATCACATAGTAATAAACATATCGATTCATCTACATCGTCGACGACTCCAATACTTGCAGCAAGAAGATTACAAGAACTAAAAAGGCAACAGACTACACCGCCATCATCGATTAGCGATGGTGCAGTTAAGAAGAGAAGTGAAACATAAATACATAGTCAAATGTACGCTTTTTATTTTTTTATCCGTTTGCACATATCATTTTCTGTTGTATGTTCGCGTTTGTGATCTGAAATATTTGTTTTGTCTATATTATTTTCTTAAGTTTTAGTTTTGCTTAAATAATGCATGTATCACCGTTTATTTTTCTTTAAAAGATATGATGGTTTTGGTCCTTTTGAACATACTCTTTGTATTGTTATCATTTTGTAATTACGTCATTACTTATTTAAGTATCATGAGTGCCAATAGCAGTTTATCGTATGAATGCAGTTAGAGGGAATCTTTCAATATTGATACTGAAAGGACCTTATTCGATAGTTTTCATGTGTATTATCATGTATACAGAGCGAGGGTTAAAACTTATTGGTTTTCAGTAATACTTTCAATGATAATTGGGATAATATTTGTTATCACGATAAATCGATCAAAGAGTAAGATTGATTGTGTTAGAATATATGTTTTCAGTATAATATTGATACACACCTATTTTCTCTCCATTAGATCGTTGCTCAAACTGTGATTTTAGTATTGTTCTAAACTTATTTATTTCATTTAATTAAAAAATTTGTTGTGTATGTGACTGGTTTTATGAAAACAATTGTTTTTCGGTGTCTGTTTCCTACACACATTTTTGTTATCACTTCTGTGTTTCTTATTGTATATTTCTAGTCCATGTGTTTACGTATTTTGCACACAAATTTTCTATAATATTAAATTAGTTTAAAAAAAATGAGGTTTTTGTTATATTTACTTTACAGATAAATAAAAAGAGGAAATAAATGTTATGTAACCGATTTATACTGTAATAATTTAAGTAATGAATGGAACACGTTTGAAATCGAGCCAATCGTGGCCTATTCAAAAAGAGTTAGTTCTATCCAGAATGGGCTATCAGAAATTCGTGACTCCGAAAAAAGTGTATGATTAGAAAATAAGAATTTTTAATGAGTGTGCAATGCTCGATTAAAAAAATACAAATAGATTTAGATGGATAGATATATTATCTCACATCTCATTTTGCAGAAGATTACCCAACGATTTAGAAGAACTGAATGTACTTTGTTGAGTGTTGACTAATACGTCTTAAATTGTTTTATGAAGAAGACTCTTCGTTAACAAATACGGCACAGTGGTATCCAGGAGGACATTTAGCCAAAAATGGAAAGTACACTTTTCCAAAATTCAAATAGTGTCACGTATAATTCAACTGACAGGCTATCAAATCATGTAAAAATGTTTACTCCAAGTGCACACATTTTCGGAAAACTGTATCGCTGTCTGAAAAGTAGCGATCTCTGAGAAAAATAGCTTTTTTTAGTGGACTGACTCATCTAAGATTTAAAAACTTTACATCTTCTGAATCTATACATCTCCTTTACAAAACTGGAAAAAATGTATCCTTCCTTAAAATCGGAAAGAAAAATCCGACTTCCACACTAAGTCTGTTTCGTAATAATATTAAATACATTTTTTTAAGAACGAGATTATTGAAAGTCTTTCTTTATACAAATGGGCTGGGTAATCGCTATACATAAAAGTCTTTTTCAAAGGAGTTTTTCTAAACTCATTTTTGGAAAAAAAAATAGTAATTATAGCTTTATGCGCGAAAGTATATAAAAAAAAGATACTATATCAGTCATTAAATTGAAAATTAATTCTAATAAGAATTAATGCCAACAACGAACTAATACATGGATTATGTTAGTGATCCACAATTGATGTTAACAAAACGAAAACAACAGTTTGAAACAATTTTTGATTATGAACAACAAGTATTTAAAGATTTTGAAATTAATGCAGTACCTATTCAAAAAACAGAGACCGGAATCGATGAATATTTTATACCATTAGAACCAAATAAAGCTCTTGCGTTTACCATGAACTTTCCTCAATTATCAGAATCGAGTAAAGATAAAAACATGGAAATAAATGGACAATTGAAGCAGCCGTGTGAATACAAAGGTTCAATTGACAACAACAATAGAGTTTCCAATATCATTAACCTTTTTGACAAATATTTCTGATTTAGAATTCGATTATAATTGTCCCGATTGTATTTCGGACATGTTTGGTCCTATTATTGCACCTTACGCCGCTTTAGCCCAACAACACGATGAATTTAAACATCGATTAGAATATATTGTTTATCAACGTCTGAGTACATTAAGGACACTTTATAATACGAATTCTGACAATAATAATAATAATAAACGATGGGATAGAAAATTTAAGGTCATTTTTATATTCCTCAAGCGTACATTATCTACGTAACTATGAAACTTCTATTTTTAGAAACCACTTCAAAATGATCCTGCCATCGTATGTATTTAATTGTTGTATTTCAGCAGTGTATTCACATTTTTTTAGCAGTTTTTAGAATTATTGGGAACATGTGGACGAATTACATCCGCAATTGTTGGTGGTTGGCTTATAGTACGTTAGATGAGACAGTATAGTCATCGTCAACATATCAACTTTAGTTTTTGTTTCTAGTTACTGAGTACTAGTTCAATTATCTGGGCGCTAATAATGACATTTGTATCTGATAGTTTTCACCCTGTGTTAACATTTATGCGCGGTTTTAGTCAAGCATTTACATTATTATATTATCAGTACGTAAGTGAGATTTAAAACTTTGTGTTTGTTAAATTTAATATCGAAACTATTTTATTTGTTTCTCGTTCAAGTTTATTGTCTATTTTTTTATTTATGGTTCGTTAATATTGATCACTGGTATATCGTTATTATTAGGTGCAATGGTTCTGTCAAGATTTATCATTATATTTAGCATTTGTTTCGCAGTAATTGAATTTTTAATTGGTTTTATTACCATAATTATCATAAAATATTATCGAGTACAAGTGAGTAAGATATATCTTTTAAACTTTTTGGATAAAAAAGTATTTATTTTTTTGGAAAGATCATATATGTATCATTCTGACGGTTTCACAATTCCTTTTAGATTTTACAAAGACTGAAAGACTTTCTTATTGTTTCGCTTAATGACTATGATAATGTATCAACGAATCCAGTTTCGAATGCATGGAATCATATGCATCGTATGGTAAAATCATTGATTTTTCATATGAATCATCCATCTTATAGAAAAAAAGTTTTTTGATTTAGTACAGCTGTTGTGGTGCGGGAAAAGGCGTAATCGATTGGACATACAGTTATTATCGTCGGTTGAATCCATTTCATCTAGTACCACCGTCATGTTGTAGATCAAATCAAGGTAAGCGCTAGATTGAACATTAATGTTGGTTATATTTAACGATTTTCCTTTCTTTTACTTCTAGCTTGTGTACAGGCTCCAATTCAGTCAAATTCATTTGTTCAAGTATGTAAATCATATTAAAATACACATTGTTTTATCACTGATGCACAATGTACTCTTTTTTTATTTTTACACTTGAATACTTTCTCTTAGATTGGTTTCATTTTTTTTTATTTTGTTTGACAGGTATCGTGTTTACAATATGCTAATAAATTTGTCCAAATTGTTTTAGATGCAACATTTTATGTACACATTATTATAGTTCTTTGTCTAGTACGTTTTATATTTAGAAAATACGCAGTAGTGATCATTGTCTTCTATTCTAGTTTTTATCATTGTTCAGTTCTGTTATTATACTGATACATTTAAAAGTAGCCATAAACGAAATGCACATTTATAATACGGCTGTTTTACGTGGAATGTATGATTTGTTAGAAAATTATGAAAAATTGGTGAATGAGAAGAATGAGAATAATTTGAATATGGAAGAACATCATAATAATGCATTACAATTGGCAAAAGAACGGCATCGTGTTCAAGGGTAAGTTTTCTTCTACTGTTAAAAAATATTTAGTAATTGATCTTATTTTTGCATTTTAGTCTCTTGTCAATTAGTCCAACTTTGATACGAGTTAAAAATCCAAGAATTATGAATTATCTTGGATATAAATATTAGAAATCATTCCAAGTTATATCAAAAACTTGTTCATGTCCACTTATTATGTATCTTCCTTTTTTCAAAACTGTGAAACTTGTTTTAGCAAAATATAATAATTCTATGTTAACATTTTAACTGATATAAAAGAAAAAGAGCATAAACATATTGCTTAGTTTTAAACCGCAAACAAGATAGAAATATCATAATGATTCAAATCGGTTCTCGTCTGGTGTATATTTTAGAATGGAAAGATGAAACTTGTTTTATAAGATTTGTTAATATTTTTATTAGAAAATTTTAGAAATGTTGACTGACAAAATAGTGCATAAAAAGGAAAAATTAATATAAATTGGAAAACACAACTATGTATCGCAACGAAAAGGCGTTAGGTTGGCATAAGAGCGAAAGAAACCGAATCACAAACTGTATATGAAACATGAAAACAGAACAAAAACGAAAGACTTTTGAATTAATTATCGCGTTTTCTTAGCTTAGGCAATGTTGGCAGTGCATTTATTGCGTGCTCATTTCTCAACTCTTTTAATGATAGTTGTTTAGTTGGTAATGATGTTTTTGGTGAAGTCGGTTTTGTCGTTAAATCTGTCGATTTCTGAGATATCAACGTTTTTGTATTCGATAATTGACGAATATTTGGTTGTTCATAAGTAACACGCATTGGTGAACGATGATCATGCTTCGTTTGACTAGATAGAAAAACTCATTGTTAAATAAGAGAAATGAAGAATAAAACAAAGTTCTTACTAATCTTCAACTGATCCTCTCGAACTTGTTCGCGATTGATTCTGTAATAACCGAATACTTGATGTGCTTGCAGCCGAATTCGATCTATAACCTAGAATTAAATTCATTAATAATCATAAAAAAACAGCGTCATTAATCTCAAAATAAACTTATTTCTAACTGTAGATTATATTATACGTGCGTACCTGTATCACCGGTTGTGAGTCGACTTTCTGTTTTATCTGGACTTATTGAATTAGCCGATAACGTCATCGATTGTTTAGAATAATTATTAGTCATATAAGATTCATCAAATCCAAAATTAGACGATTGTACATGCCTCGATTTTGGTTTGAGAATTGATTCGTCATCTGAAAACAAAAAATCAAATTGGTGCCTTTAAAAAATTACACAGATCATATACTTTTTACCATAAGAATCACTGACTGTTATTATAGACTGTTCCTTTTCAAATTTTTTATTTTCATTTGCTTGATAAGATCGATTCGCATTGTCGTCATCATCACTCGATGATTCAACTGTAACATCATTTTCTATAATATCATCATCATCGTCGATTCGTAATACTTGAGGTTGTAAAAACTTTTTTCGCTCTTCAATTTTTCTATGAAAGAATGTACAATGATATATATGTTTTTTGATTGACGAAAGTAAAAGATACCTACTTATTATGTTCAATTTTGAATTCGTTCAATTCTTTCATTAACGGCTTATTGGACATTGGTAACGAGGAATTTGTGGTTGTCGTTATTGGAGTGATATGTGTGCTTGATTTTATGGTAAACTTCGGCTAGAATAGCAAAATGTAAGTTATGGTCGGAGAAATTATCTTAAGATAATAATCTCAGTATATTCTATAAGACTTAGATCATAAAATACTAATTACACAATCAGACGTTACTTCATCTTTTATTTCATTCGCAGCTTCTTGATTTGTCTGTTGCTGCTGTTGTTGATTTTTTCTAGCTCGTAATATTTTGGATAAATTTCCCTGAAATGCTGGTCCGATTGTTAATTCACTGACGGCATCATCAACTTTATCTAGAAAAAAATTAGAAGAAATTTAGGTTTTCTCTCTCTATAAAGTACAACTCACCCATTGATTCTAACATTATTGGATCCGTATTTGGTCGATTTACTGCTAGATGATCAAATCTAGCTGCCGATCCAGGGCGAAAACCAGAAGCGGATCCTGGTCGAGCTAAGCTTGCTGAACGTGGACGATAATAAGCACTTGTTGGACGACTCAATGGACTATTGGAAGAACGAGGTCGTGATTCAACTAAAACATTGAAATATATGTTACTTATACCTATTTAATACTAATGGAGTCTGCCTACTTTGATTACAAATCAATTTATCATCTGGCGGTGCCATGCCGGAAGCAATACATTCTTCAATTAGTGACCAATCTTGTTGAAATAATAATGATGAATCTGTACGTTTTAATTCTTTTGTTCTTCTTGCGTCTTTTGTTGTTTTTTCATCATCTAATATCTCAATTTTTGGTAATCGTTTTAAAATTTCAGCTCGATAATCATAGTTTTCCTATGAAACACAACAAATAATCAAACAAAATTCAAAAAATTCTATTTCTCTATTTCTCTACACATACAAGTACACACTCACATCTCTCTCTCACTTGTTCTAGATCTGGTTGTGGTTCACTACAAACAGGATTTCCTTCTAAACTCAATGAACGTAATTTAGGACACAATGCTAGAAATTCAACTTGTCGAAGATCATCAACTATGTTGCTTAAAAAAGAAAGACCGATATAATATTATATAAATTTATACAAAATATATTTTATACCTTTCAAGATCTAATATTTTCAAATTTTCTAACATACTTAATGCACTTAATTCAATAATTTCATTATAAGCTATATAAAGTTCTTCTAATGATTGCAAACTAGTCACACCATCTAAATCATTCAGACAACATCGTGCCATCCATAATATTCGAATATGAGACAATGATGTGCCCAAATCTCTGAAATGAGACAACAAAGAAAAAAAGAAGACTTTTTATAATAACGTAAAACAAGCAGCTTCAATAATTCATCGTATAATTACGGTTACCTGACACGTGGAATTACACTATTATTTAATTTTAATTGTATCATATTTTGTAAATAAATACCAAAATTGCCCAAACTCGTATCGGATGTATCAACAATCATTTCAAGCTCGGTAATTTTTTGCAAATCATCTGTGCCTGTTAGCGCTCTCTATTTAAATAAAAGTAATCATCCATTAAAAAAACAATTTATTCAACTACACCTTTAAATACAAACTAGTTTTGTCGGTGAAAGAAACTCTTCTAATAAAAAATCGGCTTCTCGTAAAATTAATGGTTCTGGATTTATTCGATAATCTTTATGTTCGGTTATGTGAATTCCTCGACGTAAGGTTTTACGAGGTTTTTCAATATCGCGTGGCATACTGGAAACTCTAAAATACGAGTATTTTTAGTGTTTGTATATCTGCAAGGTGGGAGAAAAGTTTAAAGAAGAAAGTTTAGAATTTTACTTCTTACCTTTGCATAACATTCAAAGCAGAAATAAGGTATTAGAATGCAGAAATCAACATTGGCAATTATCTTGTCAACATTATTGATCTAAACAGACAAAACTCTGTGTATAGAAGTTGCACAAATTCTTAACAAAAAGTTCCAGAAATATATTTGGCATTTTAGTAACACTTGAAAACTGATTTCTAAACAATAAGGGATATCATATTGAGAAATTTTTTAAAAGCTTATTCGCTCGAAGTAGACAAAAAAATTCGTAGTTTGCATAGTTCTGACACTTAATTTTGGATAAAAATACTTCTGAAAATGTCTTGATGCTGTTTAGTCTTTGCCAGTCTTCATGAACTTCTTACGACACTACGAGGCAAAACAATAGGGACAGCATTTTCAGAGATGTCTTAACCAAAAATTTGTTGCGCTAATGGGAATACGAATCTTCGGTCGAACTTTAAAAATTTCTCGATTAGGTTGATTTGTTTTTGAAATTTCATATTCATTTTTTAATAACTTTCTTTCTTTATGCAAATGAGAGTGTTCACACGCAACTGGTACTCAAAAAGAAAATTGATGTTTGCACACGCGTGGAGCAGCCATCAACATTATGTCTTCTTTTTAGTTGTTAAGAAATGGTTTACCACTTTGTTCATGAAAATAGATGAGGTTTCAAATTCGCGACTGTGTTCCCTTGCTGAGAAAAAGTGTACAACGCCGAGAAAATGAATTAAGATTTAATCATATTGACTAATATGCATTATTGATTTATTTATCTGCTTAAGGAAATTTAGTAGTAAGAGTTTAGCGGTGTTTGTGATACTTTATAAGAAAATTTGAGATGTAGTATTTCTTGTTGGTTGTTATTTAGATGATTGTATTACGACTACTCTCATTGATGAGGCAACTCTTACGTCTATGATTGGCTTAAATCAGACCTCTGTACAGCTCTGTTTTATGCCTGCTTGTTTTGCCTGACTGATGAGTTATGCAGGTATATATTAGGACGAGCAAGTTTTATCCATTTTCTTCTTCTCTTCTACTTTTTTTTTGTTCACTTGCTCACATTTCCTGGTGTAGTTGTAGTTAGTAAAATCTGTGTATATTATATTATTATATCGTTTTTTTTTCGTAAAAAAAGAAGATATACATATATATTAGTAGCTTTTATACATATAACTCGTCGTTACTGCTATTATTATTTCTTTGTGTTTCCGAAAATAAAAGCTTTTTTTTTGTTTGTTCATTTTTTACTTGTTTTTGTTGATACACTCACAAAATGTCAACTGGAGGTGTACTTGATAATACGTCAAATTTTAAACCTGTTCGTGCAAATAGCAATGATATAACGGGCAGTTATGATAATCCTATGCAAATGTTATACAAACCACAGCAGCAACAACAACCACAGCCACCCGCATCACAACAACAATCGTCTCAGCAACAGCAACAATATGGCGGTGGCTCATCGAAGTATTCAAATAATAATGCTGCAGCCAGTGGTGGCGTAGGCGGGATACGTCCAGGAGCAACAAAACAATATTCTTACAATAATAACAATAGCAGTAGCAATAATAATGGAAGCACAAAACGATCAGCTGGTGGAGTCGAAAATGCCACGAATGACATGGTCAAGTACGTGTCAACTCAACTCCTACCAAAGTCTTTCGTGTTTTTGATGTTCTTTGTTTACTTTTAGTACGCGTAAAGTTTTTGTTGGTGGTCTAAGTCCTGACACAAAAATGGGTGGGTTGATTAGTTTACCCAAAATATTATCTTGTCTGTATAGGGGGAGGGGGTGCTACTTCTAAATTGCATACGAATTTTACTAAGAGCACTATTCAGTGTCTTTTGACTTTGTTTAGAGGATTTATGTGAATATTTTGCTAAATTTGGTGTTGTTGAAAGTGCGACGGTTAAATTTGATAAATCTGGCCGATCAAAAGGTTTTGGATTTGTTCTATTCGAAGATCGTGATACAACAGATAAAGTAAACAAAAAACTGTTATTTTCTCTACTCTTATTCGAATACGTATATATTCTGTTATAGGTCTATTCTCATGATTTACATGTAATACGAGGAAAACGTGTTGATACAAAATCGGCTCATAGACGTGATCAAGCATTAGCTAGAAAAGTATTTGTTGGTGGATTGGACACAGAAGTATCTGATAATGAATTACATGAATATTTTTCAAAATTTGGAAAGGTAAAGTTTAAAAAAAGTAAGTAGGCGTAAAAAATTTTTTCATCGGATTTTCTATCTTAGATTGCACAAATTGAAGCTCCTATGGATAAAATTAAACAGAAGCGACGTCCATTTTGTTTCATTTTATTTGAAAATGAACAAAGTGCCGAAGATGTTTTACAACAACAGCGACATACAATTGGTGGAAAACAGGTGATATGAGTTTTCTATCGTAAAATTTCGACTTAATGCAGCGCTTCGTTTTGACTTAATAAATTTGTTTTGCAACCATTTCTGAGTTATATAAACCTCAAAACTTGTACTGTCTTTTACTACATGCGCAGTCCTCGAAACCGCCTTTCTGTAACTTTGGTCTTAAGTTAAGAATTTATAAATCTTATATATGTCGCATATCACCAAAGTATTTTGATAATTCGAACTTCTTATTCATTCTCTTACTAATCGTCGTCCTACTCAGACTGTATGAGAGTTAGCTGTTCACTAGGGTCACAAGCTTTTCGGTATATACAAAAAGTTCATATTTTACACAAAAATTACTATTTAAAAGATAATAATTTTTGTTAATTAGCACTAAGTAATGTAGCAGCAAAGAGTCTATTGCCACGTTGGTGGATAAGGTTGAACTGGTCAATATTGTTGCTCTTTTCTTTTCTAGGTTGATTGCAAGCGTGCAAATCCGAAAAATACAGATAACAATAATTCCAATAATCAACAGCAACAACAGGCACAACAACAATCGTACATGAATACTTTTTCCTATCAACAGCGAGGCGGACCTCCGCAATCTTCATCTCATCAACTTCAACAGCAACAGCAATATCAGCAAGCTTTAGCGGCACAGGTAACAATTTTCACTAATAAGTTACCAACAGATCTTGAATAGTAGACATTTAAATAATTAATCATTTTTTTGAACATTTTAGCATGGATTTCCAGCTTGGGGAGCAGTTGCGGGTGGTCCAGGACAACAAGTTTCCAACAACCCTCAACAGCAACAACAAAATATGTCACAACAGCGATCTCAAAACAACCGAGGCCAACCTCAACATCAACTGCAATCGAATAATGCTCAAAGTCTACAACAGCATAACTGGTCACAGATTTCACCGGCGCAATGGCCAAACACAAGCTATGGTACGTATTCTAAATGTAATTATCAATGTTTGTTACCGGGTACATGAGAGCATTGACTAAGTCTTCTTTTACCGTTTGATATCGAGTTTACTGCAAATCTATCTAACTAAACTAATTCAAGCTAGCACATTATAAACTGTTCTTTATGTTCAAATAAGTTTTTATTATTTACTGTTTCATGCTTAGTTTAAAGGTTCTATTTCTTGTATTTATAGATCCACGTTATTATAATTCGAATCCATCAGCGGCGGCATCAAATACCAATTGGCAAGTAACCGGTCCTCCACCTCAAACCAATTCATATGGTCAGACTCCCGGTGCAATTTTAACAAGTGCCCGTGCTCCATCAACTGGACCATCAGGTCAAACAAATAACACAAATCCACAACAACAATACAATGGAAATACAACGTCAAATGCATTTCCATACGGCGGTTGGAATTTTGGTAAGTGTGAGATTGAACTCCATAAAAAAGTAGGCTGGACAATCTTGATCTGTCTATAGAACAGAAAAATTTAGTCGGAAGATGAAATGAGGATAAGACTTTTCTCCATCTCCATGCCTGAAGAAATTGATATAAACTGTACTCTTGCAGAAAGCAAGCGCAAAAGGCCATTATGGTATCCTAAACTAAACTACCGAAACTATTCCGAATAAATTCAAGTTTCATAGATGGTGAAATGTTACTATCTTGTCAAGAAGGATTCGTTAGAAATGAAGACAAGTGATTGATAAGAAATTGTATTTTCACCTAAAAACGCTTTCCAACAACGAACAGATGAGATTTACTTTACAAAATATTGACGAGGTGAATGAAAAAATGTATGACGGAACGGGATGAATCCCATCACATGAGGAAATCTGGTTCCGCCGTCCTCTAATCTATATTCAAATACAAAAAGAACACATTTCTTTATTGCAGTTGATAGATCAAGTGAAAACTAGATTGTTTAAAGTTTTGATTCATTGACTAAAAATGGATCAAATACCGTTAGTTGTTGATCGTATCTTTTTATTTTCGCTCAAGGTTCAACAGCTCCACCTCAAAGTGGTTTAACAGGTGCTAATGGAGGTTCAATTCCTCATCCAACGTCTTATGCAAATGCATATGATCCAACAAGTTCAACAGCTCCATTCTATCATCCAAATGCCGGCACAGCTCCCGCATACGATTATTCTCAAGCTGCTTGGGCTACAGCACAACTGGCAGGAACGGGGCAGTATGATCGGGCGGTTGACGCCGCTAATTATTCACGTTAGACTAAAGATAGAAAAAAAAACTTGAAAATGCTATTAGTGAGCATTTTCCCCATTTTCTTTCTCTTCCTCTCTCTTTTTTCCCTGCGCAAGTGTGTGCATTCATATTCTTTTGCTTCTTGTGTGGTGATATTTAATCGTCGCTTAACAAACAATCTGTAGTTGTCTTTTTTTTTTCTTATTACATAAAAAACAAGAAATCTTTTTTCTTTGTGTACGTGTTTTTCTTGTGTTTTTAGTAGTTCCATCTGAACAAAGTAATACTAAAACTTTCATTGTTTTCTACGGTACGTGTTTTCTTCAAGCTTTATGCTCGACATATGTGTGTATGTGCCTGTCTGTTGATTGAGAGGAGTATAGATCAATTCATTTTGTTTCCAATTTTTTCTTCTTATCTACGCATGCTGATCTTTTTGTTCTAAAATAGGTTCGTTTTTTGGACATTTTCTGTACCAATACGTTTTTTCATTTCTTAGGTAAAATTTTTTGAACATAGTTCTTTGTTGTTTGCTCTATTTATTTTGTTTAACATCAATTCTCTTGTTGTAATATGTGTCAAACTACCATCAGATATATTTTTTACTTTGGTTCTTCTGTTGTTTTTTACAGTTTTTTTTTGTTTGGTATAGTGAGAAATAAAGATCTTCTACATTGTGTTCTTTACCGGTATTTTTTTCTCCGTTTGTTATTGTTGTTGTCGTTGCTATTTTCTTGACAGAATTTTTTTCCTCCTTCGTCTTCTATACTTATTTTCATCCACAGTATACAGTATTTGTACATGACGTTTACGGATTCTTTTATGTGTTACTGTTTCTTCTGATGATTTTTCGCTCCAATCTTAGGTAGATCTCTCTTTTGAGAAAAAAGAAGAACGGTTTTGATTTATACTCCTCTCTTTTGGTAGACACACACACACATACACACCACACATACATACACAATGACTAGGGTACTTTTGTGGATGCTTGCTTTTGTCTGTTTGTGTTTTTTTCCTAGTTGGAAGAAAAATAACTTGCCAGTTTTTTTTTGTGGATTTGATATGTTTTTTTTTGATTTTGATCTTTTTTTGGTTTGTTCGTTTTGTATACGCGGTTCGCTTTTTATTGTCTCTCACATCACACGCACATTTGTAAGACACTAAAGTACACAATTTTTATATATATATGACTCTTTGTCGTTATCTCGTTCCTACTATTACTTTTTTTTTCAGTACTGCGTTAAATATTCGATTTGTAAGAGCAAAATTCGAATAAAAAAATCAAACAATTTGACTTTCTATTCAGATGAAAAGAAATTTATCGTTCAGTGGAAGCATCTATTGTTTATAAAGACGTATCAACTTCCCACTCAATATGTATGATACAAGACATGGAAAATTTTGAAAGTTTTAGATATAAGTTCTTGTTAGAAAGATTATATTCACCTCAAATTCTGTATTTACAGATACCCATAAAATTCCTTTTATCAACTTGCAAACGAGTAAGGCAAAGTTTAGTTTCATATTCGGAAGTTATCTACAATCAAATGAAATGATTTTATAGAGAATAAAACGCTTGACTTGACTCTTCTACAACAGAATGATCAAATTTTCCTTTTTCATAACAATCACATGTAGATCTACTTTTATCAATATCATATTCTATTAGATGACTGTAGTACGATTACCGTTAATAAACGTTGTTCTCTCACAATCATTCTTTATATACCTGGATAGTGTCAGTTGAACCTTACTCATGTGCACAATATTCAAGGCACCCTTGGTGGCGAAGATTGGTGTAATGGATACATTTGTGATTACGTAGAGCTGCTAAGCACAGTTGATAACACTGACATCAGTCTAAAGGTTTTTTTTTGTTAATTTATTTTACGGACGACCTTCCACTTATTCTATATTACAAGGTTCTGTGTATATGCATGATGCGTGATTGCTTGAAGAACAAGGAAAACGTCCTTTTTGGATCATTAAGACAATAGGAATACGGTTCAATCAAGCGTAAACCTTATGAAAGTGATGGTTCTTCGTATCAGTATTCTTTGCATAAAAATATGATACAAGAGAAATATCAGAAAACTGGGGAATCGATAATTTTTTAGAATGGGTGTCGGAACTTCACGGCCAAGCTCTCGTCCTGTGGGAAGTTCACCACTTTTTCCGACAAGACCTGGAAATGTTCCTTATGGAGGTCTATCACCAATTAGTGGAATGAATCGACCAGTTAGTCCCATAGGAGCTGGTAACATCGGAACGTTAACGCCAATTCAACAACAGATAATAGCACTACAAAACCAATTACAACAGCAACAACAATTTGGTGGGTTAGGTCAACCAAATCGTTTAGTTCAACCGAATCTTTTAAATCAACCAAATCTTTTAAATCAACCAAATCTTTTAAATCAATCGAATCTTTTAAATCAGCCGAATCTTTTAAATCAACAACAATCTTTGATTTCTCAATATGGCCAATCGAGTCCAGTGCTTCAAAATATACTTCAAAACAGACCAATCCAAGGCCCAAGCAGTGTGAAAAATATTGATTATATGGCATATGCGAATCTGTCCGGCTTAAAACCGGCTGACATAGCTATTTTACATCGAGAGTTTACGAGTTTATCGCGTGGTAATAAATTGGATCGCGTTGTTTTTCGTCAACTATTACGTGAAGCACTAGCTGATATAAATAATGAACAAATCGATCGAACGATTGAAGATATGTTTGTAAGAATTGATCGTAATCATGATGGTTGGATTGATTTTCCGGAATTTGTTGGTGCATTTAAAGAAATTTTAAAAGGAAATCCGCATGATCCAGACAGTTTGTTAGGACAATCAATGAATTTAACAGGTGACGGCGGTATGCGTAGAAGATCTTATCCACAGCTAAATCCGTATCAAGGTGCAGGGATGTTTTCATCTGGACAACAGTACAGTCTTCCACTAACCTATGGTGGAACAGCAGCTCCAATATCAATTAGCGGTATTGGACAATCATCTCCAGATCTAGGACAAGGACAATATATTATAGCTGCACCTGGACAGTACACGATCACTCAGCCTACAGCTTTACAATGTATACCCCTACCAATGATTTAAATGTGCCCCGTCTTAATCAAGAAAAATGTTTCAGCTATAATTATTTTATTTTCGGAATTACATTCTCTTTTCACACAAAAGGGTCTGATACTTTTCAATTACATTTTTAGATGGATTTTCTCGTCACGTCATGTGAATCACAAAAACATCGTAAAACTGTGATACGTTCTTTATTCTTAAAGTTTATACGTGCTGTGAGAATAATATAATTTTTCAAAAATATTTCTGTCATGATGGCATAGAAACTAAAATGTTAGATAGTAAATTACATCGCTGTTGGACGTACGTAACAGGCATTGATCCAGTTCAATCTAGTTATTTTGCAAAGCAGTAAAATATTTTTATTTTTATTATGTTGCACTTATACTATTGAAATCATTCTTCTTTTTATACATATACACAAGGAATCACGTTTTCTCAAGTTCCATGTCGCCAAGTTTTCAATTCTGGAGGTGAATATAGAAACTCCATCAGAATTGTTAAAAACGTTTCTAGAAAATCAAATTTCTGGGTTTTGATTGAAACTTTTTTCAAACAACTTCGCCAAATAGAGCAAATATTTCTGGTATTTCACGATATGTTTCGGTATTTCACAAAAGACTAGTAAAATATTTGTTATTGTTTCTCTATTGACCTGCTCGTTTTGATGGACTGTTTGGGGTTTTCGTAAATCGCATGCCGTCTGATAAAAAGTGTCGTGGAGACCTCACAACGTTCCACTTTACCAATTAATGTTTGCTATATTCGGCCAAGTTATTTGAAAAAAATTCCAATAAAAATCGACGAATTTGATTTTTCGGATAGCTACGTTTTAACAATTAATAACAACAAACAAAGAACGAGAAACTTCTTCAGTTTTACATTTTGTTTTATCTGTCACAGTCGAGGAAAAAAACTAAAAATAAAGCCATACTGATAGTTTTGGCTTGCACTTTGTATCAATTACACCAGATAATATGGATCATTTAATAGTCAATCTCGAAGAACATCAGGTACAAGCATTAAGTCTTTATTTTTCTTTCGTGTCTATCGTGATTGTTTGCTTAAATTATGCAATTTATCAAAAATCATTTAGCTGAGATGATATAGTAATCAGGATAGTAAGTTTGATATTAGGCTATTGATGTATATTAAGCCTTTCATAATATGGATGATCGAGAATTTTATAAAATTGACGAAAAGCGTTACATTTACAAATGTTAAAATCATTTTTATAATCAAATATATAATTTTCATTCAGATGATTTCAAATTTTCCATTGACAGTTTCTATACTTAATATGACTAAAGTTGATTTATTATCACATGGATTAGATATTACCGAAGATTATCCAAGTACCAAACATCTGATTCACATAGAATGCTCGTTACAGCTAAGGGATTGTTTGCATTAGATACCCTTTAGTTTTGAATTTAAAACTTACTGTAAGATGTATTTTGACGAATCCCGCCTATGACACTGCATCATATTACGGACATGGCATGGACGATGAATAAAAGTTTCCTTTTTTCCTAAACAGAAAAGTCAGAAATTGAATGAATTTTGTCACGATATTAGAACTGCAGAAGTGGGATGTCTTTTTTGAATGAATTACAAATATAAAAGGTAAAGACAGGTGATCAGAGAGATAAGGTAAGCCACACACTTCTGCAGTATTAGGTAGTCACATAGAGAGGGCTAACCTTGACTTATATCGCGCTTAACTTTCAGTTTTCTGTCTTGTCTGAGGCGTTCAGAGACAGTTACACTGAGAAGACTCATGTGCGAAAGAGTATACTTGTTATAGAAGATTTAATGAGTGTTTTCATCTATCAGTCAACCGTGAAAGTTGAGATTGGTCAAGGATTAAATTTGAATGTGAACCGTAACCATTCATAACAATACGCGAGATAAGACGTTCAATATCATCAACTACAAAACCAATGATTACAGATTGAACACAAACTTTGAACAATTGACACAAACGATGACAGATTATCTACTTTCATATAAAATATCCAAACTTTTGGTAATTAGACAATTTTACACGTATATACCAAATAAAAAAATAGATTGATGCATTTGTATATTATCAAGTCAAAATGATTAATAGCAAGTTCTGGTGAAAAAATCTCAGAGCGTCATCGTTTTAAGAGTTTGAAACGCATGGTACCCGACTCTATTCGTTTACAAGAACAAATATAAATATATGCAACAAACATTGCAACTGGTAACGCTCGCAATAAAAAAGATTCAAACTATGGAAAGTACCTATTGAAGTGGGTATATACAATATGTTAGTATAACAACAATATAGCAAATAATTTTGTCTCTTATACGGTAAACCATGTTTTGGTAAATATTACTTTTCTCGGACATCGCTGATGTAAATCTACTAAAATAGCAAAAGACTAAGAGATCTTGGTACCATAACATTTCAAAAATTCTTCTATATGTAATTAAACATATGAAACAAACTACCTACATAATTTCAATATGTCCATAAATAGCAATTAATAGCCACTTACAGACGTCAGATTCTGTGATCGTTTCCCAGTGTCGTTATCGTGAATGTGACACTATCCTGACCACTGGGGTTCAAAGCCGTCGGCGTACCGTTCATTCTTCTCGTTTTTTCTTTTTTTATAGTCGGCCAGAAATCGATATCGTAAATGACATGGTGGAATATAACGCATGATACAGGCCTACTGATTCTCGTAGATTTACAGCCACTTATCATGTTCTTATGTGGTGTATAAGTCGGAAAAGCACCGTATTTAGTGCGTTTATGATCGATTACAGCGGCGTAATCATGAACTTGGGATCTCCTATTTATTCCATTCAGTAATAAGCACTGTTTGGTCAACTCTCATACATTTTTTCGTTTTATGAGTGAATCGTCCGATGCATTCACTGTTTTTGTTTCTTCGTTCCATATTTTTATCAAGCATTTTTTACTCTAATTCCTCGTCAAGCACCAAATCTTACAGGCATTTGTGAGGAGTTGTTTAAAGACTAGTTTCTTTCTGCTCGTTTAAAGAACGTTTCAAATCATAGATGTAGAGCAAAGGAAAATCAAATATAAACTACTATCCGTTCCAAATGGTCAGATCAATCTCAAAATGTCATGGACTATAGGTAATCGACTACGCTGAGCATAGTAGCAACATTTGTTTTCGTGTAGAAATGAATATAACTTCGTCAGAGGCATTGTTGTGAAATAACCAGTTTTTCGCCTGTTACTAGCAAAAATTAAAATCCTTATATCTCGATCAAATCTCATGCTGACTCAAGGAAATTTTCAGGAAAGGCTTAAAAGGTGCCATATGTTGTTGACCACGCCGAAAAAGTGATCCAGCAGAACACTGATGCT
>CAJNOQ010003938.1:0-18690 GCA_905250885.1 Didymodactylos carnosus
CCATCAAGATTCAATTTTTTCGAGCTCGGAAGGTGATATTCGTGATCAGCATGACCTGGTGAATCAGAATATGTATAATAAAGCCAAAAATAAATTTCACTGTCAGTTTGCTTTCCGTGCACCTTACATAAATATTCGCATGAACGTCTATAATCGAAGTCTAATTTTATAAAAGTTTAGTGCAATTGCATGTTTGTACTCGTCGCGATTAATTTTTTCCTCTTGCCTCGATGAACATATATGTTGGCTGACTATAGTCACACAGTGATTTCCTTTTTTTGCCCATACTCGTCATTGGATTAGTTGATTGGATGACATTTCAATTTGAAATGTCAACTTTTTCTCATCATTTCTATCATGACCATCACATTGTTCATTTGCACATAAAAAAATGATCTGCCAAGTTCAACGTGTGTTCATCTTCCTCTTGCTGAAATTTAGTGACCAGTCCTTCTTAGCTTTCTCAGCTCAATCAAAATATTCGTCTTTGTCAAATGATTTTATTCATATTATTTATGTCATTCGGCATGGTCTCTATTTTATGTCAACGGATAAAAATACGTCTCATTTAACAAAATTTGGTGAAAAACAAACACGATCAATCGTCCCATTGCTTCTTGATGATCTTAAACAATATTCTGATGCCATTGTAAATCCTATTCAACGATATACGTCCATCATTCTCCGAGCTATAGAAACTGAACAAGTGCTTCATCGTCAACTGGTGCGTTTAACGCGAAATGATTTGAAATTTTCAATAAATGCTACACAAAAAACATACCTGGTAGAAACAAACAAAGTTCACTTAATTCCAACGAAGTTTCAAGATTTTTATTTTGATATCATTACAAAAAGAATTTATCCACAAAGCAAGTCACAATTTTCAATTGTTATCTGTCATGGAAATGTGATGGTTGGATTTCGGCAAATAATTCAAAATTCGACAAAATATAATTTTAAACAATCACAAATGGTTCAAATCAAAGTGCAGCCTATGGATGTACCACATACTGGTATTATGGGTATGAAACGATGATAATGATTTTGTTTTCGATTTCTTTTGAGAGAAAAATTCTGATCTTCGACGTTCTATACCTGTATACCTGTGCTTTCAACAATAAAACTGAAAAACCTATTGTACAAACTAAAAGACTTCATCACTTCTTTTACGACAGTATAGAGAGAGTTTATCTACTTTTTAGTTCTGAAATATGTTCAACAAACAAATTCGATTCAATTATTGAAAACGCTCCAGCCTTATTCTCAATATTTGACTTTTAACGCATTGAATATGGATTCAAAAATAATGAAAAATATTTCTTGTACTTTCGATTATTTTACTCAACAAAAACAATATTTATTAAACTTTTTAACACGGAAAGCTATGTGGAAAAAACAAAGTACAAACGCAACGTATGGGACCGTTTTCAGCGAATTATCAAATGAATATGATACAAATTTGAAACCTATGTTGGTAAAGTCATGTAAAACAAACAAAGTGAAACAGTCAAAAAAGTATAAAACTTCTCGAAAACAATATCAAAAAGAACAACATAAAAACAAACTGTACCATTAAAAGCAGTCATCAGATGAAAACAATTCAAGGTTTGAGCAAACATATCGATGGAATAAGTTAACCGTTCAAAACGAATCTTATTTACATTCATTTAGAGACCACAGGCTTTTCGTCATCACACTGAGCAAACAAACGGAGATATAACGTACATCTCCTTGATGCTTTGTTTCCCTCTGTAATGCATTAGCCCCTCTTAAATTAAATATTCGTGTTTACTGATTTTTTAACCAAGATATCGCGATAACACGTGACAGAAGTTGGGTCGAACCCACTTTTGCAATATTTTCTTTCCACTTAACAGCTTGTCGTTTTATAATTGACATAATGATCAGCGGAGGAAAGCAAACATGTTAATCATGATATTTAACGTCAGCTGATGATATAATAGTTTTAAAAAATTAGATACTTTTCAATTGTAATTTCATAATGATGACGACACATGATGCATTTTTTACTCATTCGTCACAGATAACCAAGAAAATGAAGTATAGACAGTAGGAAGAAAAAATATAAAAGAACATAATGTATAGAAAAGGAGCGAGTAAGACAGCTCTAATCATTCATCATGTTCTTATGTTTTTTTCTATTCTGTTCCTCAGATCATTCTTTTCTTTACATTACATAGTGTTTGGTCATATGACGACGTGTTCGAGTAAAATCAGGAGAAAAAAGTTTTTTTATACTCGTCAATACATATTTCCTTAAATAACTTATTCATTAAACATTTGTCCTATTGTGTGAGTATAAATTGATTAAAGTAACCTAACTTGTAATGTTTATAATTAACATTTGATGCTAAAAAATACTTATAAAACAACCAACAATCCAAGTTTTCAAAACAATGTAATGATGATCCAAAAGTACAAAGTTATGTATTTAAAATAGAATATGATATTCTAAGTTTGAGAACGAAGTGAATAAACGCAATTCACATTCTAACATTCATTTGTTAATTAGAGAAAATGTTTGTCAAAATTAAGATTGTTAAAAATTGACGTGATTTTACATGTTACTTTTAATTGCACTAGAAAAATTATAGAATATTATTAATCATATATAATATACATTTATCATCATATACTTTGTTATAAATTAGTATAGAAACTGGTCAGTTTTACTCTTTAGTCTTCTCTTTCTAGATTAAACTCATCTAATTATCAGAATGCGTTGGGAATTTAAAGTAGATAATTCATTTGAAAATCGTCGTAAAGAAGGTTTACGTATTCGTCGTGAATATCCTGATCGTATACCGACTATTGTTGAACGAGCACCACAATCACATATTCAAGAATTATCATCAAAAAAATTTTTAGTACCAAATGACCTAACAGTGGGGCAATTTTATTTTCTTATTCGAAAACGTATTCAATTACCACCTGAAGATGCTCTATTTTTTTTTGTTAATAATACAATTCCACAAGCATCGTTAACTATGGGTGATTTATATAAACAACATGCTGATGAAGATCAATTTTTATATGTGGCATATAGTGAAGAATCAGTGTTTGGATAAATATGTTAAAATCATTTATTTGAATATCGTAAATAATTTTATTTTTATTTTTTATTCTGCAATCAGAATTAATCGTGATCTATATGTAAAACATGTTCTGAACATTTGAATATTATTTTTTTTTGTTTTTCTTTTTGAAAATATGTTAATTTTGTGTGTGTTCGGCGATTGTAAAATAGAAATGTAAATAAAGATACGTGTGTTTTTTTGTTTTGTTTTTATTCATGTCTACTCTTTTTGTAAATATTATATCGACTCTTTCGAATTTAATGGCCATCAATACATTTAAATTGAATATGAAAGTATGTTATGGCTACTGAATGGAAGATGAAATTCAATTCTCAATAAATACTACGTGGAAAGAAGAATCAAAACTGTGGATAGGATGCACTATTACATAATACTTATTTGACTAAAATATTTTTGTATTTTATTCTTACAGTAATATATCTACTTTTATAGTGACTGATGGTGATGAAAGAATCGAAAATTCTTTCAAAAAAAAATTCTAATACGACGTTATTAACATTGAGTTCTTCAAACTATAAGGTGTATATTAATCTTTCTCTTATTGAAATCCTTGACAGGTATTTGGGGGTCAAATCGGATCCACCTTAAATTTTGTGTTTGTGATCACTTCTCTATATTTCTTTTTCATATGCCGGTAAAACTGTTGACTTTTCCGCAGCCAGAGAGAGTATAAACGGGGCTTTTGATTGATTATTGGCAAATCTAAGTCAAACAAAAACCGTTGAACCTTTCGATGCCTTTCCTAGTGGATCCAACTGGATTCATGAGCAGCTACCGAGGGTGAACAGCCGTCAAGGGTTAATTAAAACAAAAAGCATCAATTATCATAAGAACATTTCAGATATATAGATGAAAAATCCATACAATTTATATATACTTTGCACCTAATAAATCATGAATCGGACGCAAGTGTTGAATACAAGATTTGTAACAACTGAAACATTAATATGCTGTGGTGTAAGAAAGAACGGGAGGCAATTTTAAGCGAAATTTGCCTCCAGTGTTTCCGGATTACTTCTAATCGAGGTTTGTAGAGAAAATGTTTGAGTACAGCCGAATCTTAGGAACCTCATAGAAATTTTTAATATGCTTTTTGTGACAGTATGTTAAATGCATTCAGTGTCGTGGCAAGAGAAGAAGGTATATACTATTTGTTGGGAGAAAACCATAGACGTATGAGAACACAACACCATCTATCATCATAAATTCAACACAATGACTAGCAGATATATACTGTATAGATCAGGTTTCGCGTTCAAAACTCCATTCCAAATTGGTCGCTATTTTAAAAATTGTATATCTCAAAAACTACACAACATTAGCGGATGGTTGTTTCACCAAATTAAAGAGCAGTTTAAATTCTACAAACGTAATAGGTTGACACTGTTTGAACTCTCATATAGAAAAAAATTTCAGAAGTTTTAAAGAAACACAACCATTCTTGGCCGTTACAGTCGAAATAAATATCGCATTTGACATGAACCTTGGTAGTAGGGTAACCAAGGGGGAAGCCGGTAACAGATTTTGAGCGCAGTATTTTGATCACATTGAAGTTTCGTCCAACTGGACTCAGAAATACATAAAAGAGTAGGTGAAGAGTACGTTAGACAGATAAAACTGCGTTTCGATCAGCTGGACATTTAGTAAAAAACATGCATACAGTTTTAGAGTAGCTGATCTGAAGGCGCCAACGTTTACAATAATCATATAGTTTATCACAAAAAACTTGTAACAATCTTTCACCTTGTTTGTGATTAAAACACGAACAAAAAGCGGCAATATCGTCTGTATAAAGAGAAATACGCACACCGGTAGAAGAACAGAAAGAAGGAAGGTCGTGTATGAAGAAGCTAAATAGAAGAGGAGAAAGAATTGCACCTTGAGGAGTTCCGTATAGGCAGTCGTACAGTTTTGAAGATGTGTTCGATACTTGAACGAAATATTTTCTGTTTTTAAAATAGGAAAGTAATATCTTAAAAAGGCGGTCAGAGCACTTTTTACTTTTTAATTTGAACAGAAGGGCGTTTCGCCACACCTTATCGAAAGCCTTTTCGAACTCAATGAAAATCCCTGCCGTTCGTTGGCTTTTGTTAAAGGAAGATTGAGTTTGTTGAATTAAATTTAAGATTTGGTCAACAGAATCCACTCTGTTCTGAGGGGATTAAGTTGTTATATGTTAGCCATGAAATTAATCTTAGTGAAATTAAGCGCTCGAATAATTTTGAAAGATTACAAAGAAGACTTATTGGTCGGTAGCTATTTGGATCGATTTTTATTTTATCCTTCTTTAATATCATTTTAATTTTTTGTATTTTCCAGACATCGGGGAAAGTACCCGAAGCCCAGAGTAAGTTAAAAAGAGAAGCCAGAATAGGCACAAAGATGAGAGGAAAGCGTTTAAATGCGATAGCTGGGATGTTGTCATTTCCGTAGGAGAGTTTAGATTTCATCTGTTTCAAAGCAGAGGAAATTTCAAAAATCGAAAACGGGGAGTCGAAATTAGAGAAGGAAGGAGAAACAGAGGAGTTATTGTTCATTATTGTTTTGTTTATTTGCTCCTCTACATCGTCGAAAAAAAAACAGAATAGAAAAAAATTTCAGAAGTTTTAAAGAAACACAACCATTCTTGGCCGTTACAGTCGAAATAAATATCGCATAATTCTTTCTATATTGAGCCTCTTGACTCAACATTTCCAGAAAGAATATATATTAATCCCCTTTTGCTAACTGCACCATCAGACGACTGAAAGAAGTTGTATATTTCATTCTGTTGACAGATTAATCGTTCTTCAAACATCCTTGTTCTTGATAAGATTTAATTGCTACGCAAAGACATAGTTCAAAAAAATTTTCGACAAAACGACAAAGAGAGAAAACACATCTAACGTCATACAACGGCTGTTTCGACCGTCAGATGTAACTTCTATAACTCTAAGTGTGAAAACACAATTTCAACTTCGTTTTTTTTTCTGTAAAACTTCGTCACTCTTCATTATCAATTGAAAAAGCCTGTAAACCAGCTGAGCATGCAATATCTCAATCTTAAACTTGAACAGAACTGAAAAAACAGCGATTATTGAAAAAAATCTCTATAAAGTTAAATTTGTTGTATGACGTCAGATGTGTTTTTACTCTTTGTCGTTCTGTCGAGAAAATTTTTGTTTATCCTTGTTTATTATATCTTTGTGTAACAATTAAATCTTGATCAAGAAAACCTTTATATCTGGTGAAGTATGTTAACTAACTTCGAACTAATGGGAAATCTTAATATAATTCCAGACATCATGTTCAGCGATGTGGAAAATTTTATTATGAGTCAGAGTCACGGAATAAAAATGAGTATAATTCGTGAGAAGAGTTTTAAATTTCACAATGAACAAGGATTTATAATGAGAATGAAGATTAGAAAAGAGAAAAATGGTATATAATAAAGTTTCGGGCTATGTCCATCAATCGACGTCCAAAAGTTCAGTGGTGACCGTTGATTTAATTTTTCCTAATAAATACAAAACAATAACGGATGTAAATGACAAATGTAACTGCAAATATGGCTTTTAGTTGAAAAAGCCTGTAAACCAGCTGAGCATGCAATACATCTTAAAATTGAACAGAACCGAAAAAACATGTCGCTATAATACATAATTTAGAATTATGGTCGTAATACTACGTATTCGAACAAGGATGTTTGAAGAACGATTAATCTGTCAACAGAATGAAATATACAACTTCTTTCAGTCGTCTGATGGTGCAGTTAGCAAAAGGGGATTAATATATATTCTTTCTGGAAATGTTGAGTCAAGAGGCTCAATATAGAAAGAATTATGCGATATTTATTTCGACTGTAACGGCCAAGAATGGTTGTGTTTCTTTAAAACTTCTGAAATTTTTTTCTATTTGAGAGTTCAAACAGTGTCAACCTATTACGTTTGTAGAATTTAAACTGCTCTTTAATTTGGTGAAACAACCATCCGCTAATGTTGTGTAGTTTTTGAGATATACAATTTTTGCGCGTAGATCGAAAGTATGAACTAATATTTCTATTTCTATATTTTAATTAAACCAATAACATAAACGGGTGAATACCTAATAATACGCTCGTTAAAATCATATAATAGACTAGGTATCAAACAAATAACCTAGATTTACAATAACTATAGACAACATTTTCAATAATTGAAACCAACATTTTTCAGTAGTTGTAAATACCACAAAATTCGGAAGATTTGATATTGGTAATTTTCCTGGTAATTTTGGTAATTGTCCTGTTTACAGCTATTGAAAAAAATCTCAACAAAATCAGCGAAAATCGTATCCTATTAAGGTAAACTTCAAACTTACTGTTCCTTCGGAAAACGGACAAGTTCGTGGAAGTTTTCGCAAAACTAAGCATCACAGTAGGCACATCATGTTAAGGAAAACACAGCGCACAGAAAACGCCGAAATCCGAGGAATAATTAATGCAGAATCTAAAAAAACAATATTTGTCGCAAGTCGCTATATAATTAAATGTAGACTTGGGGACATAGCTACATTATACTTTTGTCGACAATTTTAAGATTATGAATATAAGAGAAACAAGTGGTCTGAAATATACCGACAGAGCAATTTCTTTTGAATTACCCTTTATTTGACTCAGACTGGACTGGACTCAGACTGGGCTGGACTCATACTGGACTGGACTCAGACTTTCAAGATCGTGGACTGATCTGGACTCGAAAAAAAGTTTTGGATTCACTTGAATCGAGGAATAATCAGTAAAAAACATACTACTTTTTGTATTCTGGACTGGAATGGAGCACCTTTTTAGAGTCCACGGACTAAAAAAACTGTTTTTCATGGACTCGGACTGGACTGGACTAGATACTTCTAGTCCATGGACTGGACTCAAAATTTTGAGTCCATACGGAGATAACATTCAGTGGCGTCTTCATGCTTCTGCTAAATAACTTGAATGCTTATGTGTTTCTCTCTACTGCACAGCTCAACGTTTGTTTGTTTTTGATGCCTATCCTGTATCATCTAAAAAGTATCAGGCAATCGGTGATGAACTTGAACAGTTTATTCTATCAAATTCTAGTGTTAACACAGTTATTACTGAGATGATTTCAATATGAAACTCAGTAGTAATGTGCATACTAGGTTCATCACCGCTCTGCTAGTTGAACACGCTTTTTTGACTACAACAACAACAACAACAATCCTCAGTTGATAATATTCTATACCCGCAAGCATTCAGACGGTTAAAACGGACGAGTTGTGATATATTATATAGCAAGGCAATAAGACAGAAGAAATTGAGAAACAGCGTTATTTCATTGTAAAGAGAAAATCAAGTAAATAAGTAAGCGTCTATAATGAAAACGTATAAGGTTTTCGTAAGTTCTGGTCAGATATTAACAGATACAGTAAAGATGCGTCCGATATAACTGTCACGGTGACTTACAGTACTCTTATTACTGCTGAACAATCGAAAACTTGTAGCTCGAAAGCTACAAAACATCTTATTTTAAGCTGTAGTTTGTTTATAAAGACATTTCTAAGGCATTTTTTGAAAAAAGTCGAGATCATTATCACGTAGGTGTTCGGAGAGTTTGTAGCGGATAGAGTTATTCTAAGATTCGAGTCATCAACACAAAATTACTCTGTTTCGCGCGAGTGTCTCTTAGTTCATCAATATATAAACTTATATCTCGACAAAACCTGATTGAAAGGAAAAATATGAATAATGCGAATAGTACAGATTTTTATACACAGCTTTTGTCAAATGCTGATCTTTTAAAATAAGTTCATTTTAGCAGAAGATATTCAGATGTTCAAAAAACCGTATACTTGGTAATAATTAGCTTAGTTGTAGTGCACAGTTTTCTGAAACTTTTGTTTTTTGTCACTAAAATGAACAGACGACACTGTTCTCACACGTAGAAAAGTAAAATAAACCATTAGTCTTTTGGAAACATGTGACTTTCGTTGAACCCATCAGCTATTTTAGATTGAGATGACGTTATATACGCCAAATCGTCTGGCAAATAGAACACATTGTATTAGTAAGACTTGATCTTCTGGAGCATCCAATCATCCGTTCCTTCTCTTCTTCAGGTTGACTTATAAGAGAAGGTCTTCTGTTGTAATTTTTATTCTCGTCACATTTATTGTCTTTGGCTAAATAAATTGGAGTTGAGCTTGAATCCAATTCTAGCCGCACAAATGAGTGAAAGCGCCAAACTTAAGAATTTCAAATGTCCATGTTCTTTCTGTCAGGCATAGCAGAAAAAATTTTGTGTTAAGTACAAGTAGAGCGAGGAAACTAGGGAAGGATACTGTGGGCATTTTTTCAATAGCAGACGGACATCAGACTTTTTTTGGTCATCATGAATAATTATCATTGTTTAGTCATATGTGGTATTTTTCAAGAGAAAATAAACGTTTTCAGAAAAAAAGCACTGTTTTTAAAAAATCGGTCTTGCTGGTTCGCTGGAAAAAATTTTAATGAATAGTTTGTCGATCCAAACATTATTGTGTTACACATGATTTGACGCAAGCCAGTGCTCTGATTCAAAATATGACCTTAATTTTTTCTTAAAAGTGTTCTTGCATAGATAGATTTCATCGAAGAAACGAGGAAATTTTGAACAACTTATAGGAAGAGTCAGGAACAACGACATTATATAGCGTTAAAACCATAGATGCAGTATAAATACAAGAATATCTATGCAAAGTTTAAGCAAGCTTTATGGGTGAAAGTTTGAATACTTACTGGTAAGTGGAGAAATGCATTTTTTTAAACAATAGCATTGGATACCGCTTAAAAACTGAACGAAATGGAGATTTACACGTTTCAATAGTGGAATTTTCCAAGAGCTTTCAAACGATCCACGAAAACTCTCTTTCGAAGAATTTGATTCTCAACCGCTCTCGATGATTTTCTTGCTTGAATCTTTCAAGTCAGATAAAATAAGATGGTAATTAACGATTCATATGAGATCTAAACCATCACAAAGGATTTCAGATGTGTTTTTTAAGGATATCTTTCGCCTCATATTAGAGAAAATTTCCATTTTTGAGACAAGCGTGGTGCATGATAGAGTGACATGTCTTCTACAAAATAAGACCGCTCTCAGCTCTCTACTACCTTCACTGGGGAGCTACAAAATTTTTAAAGTTGGTCACTTTACTCTTGAAAAAGTGTATGTTTTAACTTTCGAAAATCTTTTTCTTCATTCCGGCACTTGGAAGTTTTTTCAAATAGTCAGTCTTATGGAGTGAAGAGTTGTGAACAAAATGAGATGTCATCCAACTCTACACCATGTTTTCTAATAGAGTTATGGTCATTTTGCTGAAAGCTCTCAAAAAAGTGAGTTTCGCATTGTAATGTTCCGGGTTCAAAACATTTTGTTTTGCTAGTGTATTCAATTGGTGTCACTCACTCTTCCCCTCTGAAATTTTTACTGTAGGTACCCGCACACTATTCTCAAGAAATAAATCTTCTTTTTTGAAAAAATATTTTTCTGGACCAAGTTATAAAGATTTAGATATTAGCTTATCACAGTCAAATAATATTTATTTATAAGAAGTTACACACAACTACATTCGAAGACAATTTGTAAATTTTTAAAATGGCAAGCATCAATACGATTAATTTTCATTAAGTTCATTAAAATATATTTAGAGTACAAAATTATAGAAAATAATTTAGTTCAGAGAATAAGATTCAAAATAAGATGAGTTGTATGGTCAAGATATAAGACAAGATTTGAACGATTCTTTTGGGAATTGTTACAAACATTCATTTATGCAAATTTAATAATTTTACTATTGTTGATCAATAAAGTTAAGTCCATAATATCGTCATTAAAGACTTTACATATTGCCTGAAACTGAAAAAATGTGACAGTATAATAAGACAATATTTTTTACTGTAACTTTGTCATAGATTTTGTACAATTATTTTTTTGACAGTGACCGAAAACTCAAGTTAACCTCTCTGACATGACAAAGTTCGTTTATTGTTCCATTTTCAGCCTCTATGAAAATGACTATAAAAACTCTCTTCTAAATTGCCGCACCTGCCTATATCACATTTCATTTTGAAAAAAACATGTTTGTTTTATGAAAATAATTGTTAAAAAATGAACTTATGAGTTATGTAGCAATGAATTAACTGAATTTCAACAAGTCCTCATTTTTTTTCGGATGCCTGTCTCAAAAATGTATCCCTAATTCATCATTTCAGACAAAAAATTGATTTTGATCAATCTGTTCATTTTAATCATCTTTTCTTACGGATCGCGATAAACAATTGATTCATGAATTGGTATTGGTATTGTTCCATTTTTATTTGATGACCATCGTTGACAGTTTGCATCTTCGAACAACCATTTTTTAATATTATTATATACTTTTTTTGGTTCATTTTTGTTCCACAATTTTCGACACATTTCACATAAAAATGTTTTTGTTGGATCTTCATAAGCTTCATACTCATGTTGCCATTGAAAATATTTGTTATACTTGTCTTTACTAAGAACAAGTTGTTTCAAGTAGTCCGCTAAATTCTCTGGTGAATCAAATTTGTTGGCATCTATGTAAGAATTTGGTATTACTAATTTTTGATAATTATAATGGTTTGTCTCAAAGACGATTGGTATCATTTTTTTTAATTCAATCTGATGTTGATATTTTTCGGTAATATAATCTTTTGAGAATGAATTTTCAAATGCTAGATAAAATGAATGATCGTTTGCCAATTGATCTAAACATTCTCTTATTGTTTTATTACAGATGTTTGAACTCGTTTTTGAGCATTTTCCAACAATGGTCATATTGATCGCTTTTGATAGACGTTCACTGTATAATTCACGATGATTATGTGAATAACAATTACTCACCAACCATGCTACTTTTGCTGAACGATTTTTTAGATAATCTTGTTCTGCTAACTGTCCCAATATTTTCTTTCTTTTTCGCCAATAAACATAACTTGTTATCATATCAGAATCTTGTCGATATGTTGCTGTCCAATTGAAATAGTTGTTCATATTTGCCACAAATTTTGGATTCAAGTGTGGTGGTTCCATTGAGTAAAGTACAAAACGTTGTTTCGCAGAACGGTGTTGAGGTAAATAATTAAGATCAATATCGCGTAAATGAAATACTAAAGCTGAACTTTGACAGAGTTTTGAACGATCGAATATCACTTCACATTGATGATAGGGACACGTTTTATCATTAAATTTCTGATTCCAGTATTCTAATGATATATTTATTCTCATATAAGTTTGTGTCCAAAATAAAATTAATTTTGGTATTTGATCATCGTAGTTAAAATTCCAACATTTTTCTGTTTCTAAAAAACTGTTCATAAATGTTAACTCACTTGTGAAGCTATAACATCGAATGAAAATATAAAATACCGACAATGTTGTAATAAAACAAAGCCATCGACATTTTGATAGTAAATATTTATAACACAAGTGCCGTTTGATAGTTCGATAGTATTTCATTATGAAAACCTAAAGTAGAGGCAAAATATTGAAAAATAAGTTTAATTAATTCTTGATTATTTCAGGAAAGTTGTCCAACACGTTTTATCGCTCAATTCGATAACCCAAAACATATATCAAATTGATACATATTAAAAGATGTTATATGCTTTGGATAAGAAAAATACACTTTTTTTCTGAGCAGAAAAAAATGTGGTACCATTCTGCCCAACTCGTTTTATTTTTGAATGGGTCACAGTCTTAAAAACTCCAGTTTAATCGAGCTCTTCTAGTCATACCATGTGAAAAAGCACAAAAATCTGAGTATGTTGAAAAAATCAGAACAATGAGAGAGACAGATGGTGACTATATTTTTTCCAATAATGCGCTTTTTCAATTACAATAAGGTGATTAAATAGTTTGTCAACATATATTTAATCTAAGCATGAGTGCTATTTGTTTACTGAAAAATCACTGACAATGTATGATAAATAGCATACCTTAGCTCGAACACCATAAACAAAATAAGTTGAATGATAATTAGTTTTCATCATAATGAGTCACTTTTTGCACTAATCTAATAGTTAAAAAGACTAAAATATTGGTTGAAAATATATTATGATCTCACTTTTCTACATCTTTAACAAGAAAAAAGTTTTCATTTTCATTTCTCAGACATTATCATCAAAAAAATTCTAATGTGATAGTTTTATCATTTTGTTGCGTTCTACTGCTACTAACAAAGAACAAGACAAAAACCGGCAGTTTGTAGTACGCTAACAACATTACATTTTTAACATGAAGTGAAGAATAAAAAACATACCACCTATTGTTTTTCTCTTTCTTTCTTTCTGGCACAATTATGAACGAGCTCATGAACATTTTTTCAACGACTTTTCCGGTTATGTTTGACGTTTATCTTCTTTTCAATGCTGCGCTATAATCACAATAATTTTACTTTTTTTACAGAAGAAATCAGACTTTTTTTGTGACTGGAAATGAACCAAATATTCAGTTTCCAGGTTAAATTTTTCGTAACTTAGTACGGTGAAAGAGAAGGGTTTTATTTATTAAAAATGCGTTGTTTTGCAACTTCAGACTATATCTACATTAGAGATGCAGGTACATAGTCGCCTGAAAATCTCCCTAGTGACTGATTCATATAGTAGCTGATTTCATATAAACCTTCATTGTTTTATGTACGAGGAGTTTTATGGACAGTTTTCATAAGAAAAACAAAAGTTTATTTTTACTTATGCTAGAAAAAAAGGAAATTTTATCTTGAAAAGACAAAAAAAATAGCACAAGTATAACTACTGTGTAGTGCACTGGGAAGAATGGACGTTCCGTCATATCATAAGCTTATGAAATATTGCACAAGACGAGCTTGTAGAGTAGGCATGTTTATTTTATTCTTCCGTTGAATAAGCAAAAAGTGGCGACCCAGTGAACATATTCTACTCTATTTTACTCGTTTTTATTTGTTCTTGTAAACTCCCTTAGGTACTTTAGATAATTCCGCGTGATTTTTGTCACATATGAGATCTTGTACTGTTTGTAATATCACAAATTTTTAAGTTAACAATAAAGTTGTTAGAGTCAATACTGGATTCTTTATCCAGATACTGTGATTAAAAGGCGAAATAGTTAATGATCTAACCATATATACCTGACTTTCTGTAGGACTATTGTAATTAAGGAAAAAACACATCGCAGATTTTCCTGCAATGAGTGTATGCGAAAAGTCAGCTGCTAGTAATGTTAAGAAAAATGAACATATGGACAACAAATTAGCTGTGTTACCGATACGTCCCTTACTTTTATTTCAGGCATCACAAAATCTTAAAATTTAATTTTTCGAATTCACAAATGTTTGTAGATACACCTTCAAGAAAAAACAGCAAAAATATCCAACGTTCCACTAGTTTAATCAAATTTTGGGTTTTTGACAGTAGCCATTATTTTTTTGGGCTGTTTTTATTTCAACAAAATCTTTTTTTTTTATTACTCGATGTTTCTATCTCCTATGAAACCATTATTAAGGACATTTACAATTGAAATTATTAGTTATACTACTATAGTAGTCAACCGTATATATACTAAGACCGAAGGGAAAGTACAAGAAAGAACGTTCTAAATCAACATATGTGACGAGAAAAATATTACTGCTCATCTTTTTCTTTTCCTCTTTCATTTTATACTCTACCACCGGGATCAAACTTTCTTGTTCAGGAACATCCATCTGGAAAAACGATTAAAGGAACTGATCTATCTGTATTGTCGAGACTTGGATTATACTTTGTGCTGGAGAGAGAGAGAGAGAGACTCTCTAATCAATAAGCAATATTCCACTGGGCCTTGATCAATTAATCTTTATTCATTCCAATTCATTGAATGACCAGTCTCTTCACAATATTTCTTTATAGCCGGAGTTTTGGAGATTACAGATTTAAGATGAGAAGAGCTCAGATTCGTGAAATTTAGCGGATTTACTCATTTTAGTAATTTGCTTTGTTATAAGGGCAGTCTCTACAGTTTTAGCCTATCTCTGAGGTCTTCCATTCGACGTCGATGACTACTGAGAAGTATTGATCGCTATAGAAGGGATAGAAGAACATAAAATGCTGTTAAAAATGTTATAACTAACGTGTGATGAATTCATATTAAACAACATAGAACGATCACTATGAAGGCCATGTTTCTCGAAGGCCGTGCCTGGCGTATTATCTTTCCAAAATACGTAGCGTCACAATCAGCACACGGAATATTGTAATTGATCGCATAAGTATTTTTATTTTATCTTCTAAATTAAATGCAGCTTGGATCGATGGAAGTGGTTTTCGAATGACAATCAATTGTTCTAGTAAATTTCTTTAAATCATGAGCGAAATAGCTATTGGCATTCTCAATAAAAGAAGCCTGCATAAATATTTTCTTCCGATTCAAAATACCAGTAGTTTTATTTGAAGTAGGAGATGAGTAAGAAGTGTATCACCTCAATTTATGTCAAGTATTGACAAAATATTTTGGATATTCATTTTATTCTTTGCAATTCGCCTAATCATATTAAGTTCATTATGTAGAAGCGGATAAGTTGAACAAATCCGTAAAGCGCAATGTACCATTTCCGTGATGACAGAGCGTTTATATGATATAGGAACATACGAACTTCATTTTAAAATTAAATCGATGAACGTGTTTTTACGAAAAATAGTGGTAACATATTCGGTATTGGTACGTGTGATTTTAACATCGAGAAACGAAATAGAATTCCATACGTAAATTCAACATTTAGATAGAAATTATTCAGAAATTTTAAAAATATCATCAATAGAAGATTGCGGATCAATCAAAGTGAAAGTAGTATTCACCTATCCACTCGAGAATTTTACGCTAGCATTTGATAATTCGCTAATTGATCTTCTAAATGTGTCATGAAAATATCAGTAATGATAGAACCTAGTGGCGATCCTGTCGAAACACCATCTATTTGTTCAAAAAGTTGTCCATTAAATGAGAAATGTGTTGAAGCAGTAGCGATCTCAAGCAAAGTACAAAAGTCTTGTCTGTCGATGCATTTTTCACAAATTTACCTTCGATGATTGCATTTATCATATTTACCGTACAATTTATCAAGGATCAAATTAATCGTATATTGCAGAGGAATCTTGGTAAAAAGATTCTTAACGTCGAAAGAACAGATTTTTATCTTCAAGTGAGAATGATCAAATTTTTTAATAGAATCAGTGAATTCAAATGAATCTTTTCAGTGGCAAATTTCTTTATATGCATTGATAAAGTGTTTCTTAATATTTCGTTTCATTGCTGGTGGGTAATCTTGCAATGCTTTATCATTTGATGGGTCTATGAAACGTTCTCCTTCAACATTGGTTGTTACTGATGAGCAGGATGATCGAGTACTTTCTTTGTCGCCAGAGGATGTTGATATCTATATGGATGATGACAATTTGATCTTTTTCTTCTTGATTATCGAGAAATGGGTTTGTTCGATTTTCGAGTATATTTATGTGCTTGATGCTAATTTATTCTTGGTGTACGTGATGTTACATTCGTTTCACTGATAGACAACTGTAGATCTTCTTGCTTTTTGACATCCTCAGCTTGGTTATTCTTCGCAGGACGACCAGCCTCTCAGAATATTTTTTCTACGTTTTTGCTGATTTAACTGTTTATTTTATAGTTTATTTTTTTAGATAAGTTTTGAAAAGTAGCAGTTCGTATTTTTGCCATATTTCCTAAACAGAAGAGCGTGTAGAGTATGCGAAAGTCTCAAAATATTCAGCACAATTTTCTCTTTGATAGAAGACGTTGCGGAGCTCTGGACGTGTCATCATTCGAGAATTATAGGAGAAACAAAATGCAAAATAAACGTGCCGGAATTACACTGTGGTAGCAGAGTTACGTGGCCAAGTCGTGTAAGCACTAATTCTTAATGCATGTCTTTCTCAGTGCTGCAAATCTCAGGAATGAAGAGTTGTACTTTGAAATGATTGTAGTGAAAGAGATAAATGAACGAATACTAGGTGATCTGGAAGACTGAAATAATGGAATAGAATTAGGTATATGTATTATGATAGGTATCATGCACTATGCATCCTGAACTATGTCTTATTTAGAGTACTATCCTTTTTCGAAACTACTTTCAATTTTGAATACAGACTAATGTAGAGGGAAGACGAAGCTGTAATATAAAATCACTCTAACCGTTTCACAACAATTTCCGAAAAAGTTATGATTTTTTAAAGTTTTTCCTCCAAGCGGCTGAGACATTCAACTTTTATTGTTCATAAACTTTTCTGTCCTTTCCAGCGCCTTCAGGATCAAAAAGCATAAAGAACGAAGAGGAGCGGGGGGTTGACAAGCGGAAAAATCCGCCCCCTCTCAGATGATTATTAATGCGGTGGTGCGAAGCAAAACCGTATTCTAGTGCATCTTTTGTTTCTACGGAAAAAATGTGTCATTTTTTGTAACGATTATCTCAAAAACTATAGGTGATGCCTTGAAAACTGAATCGCGTGTACCTGAATTCATAAATGAGTTATTTTGAGTCTTTGTAGATGTTCCAGTTCATAATTAGAACGTTCAAAAGTAGGTGATTCGACCGTTTGGGACTCGTAATTTTTTCAAGAAAACGCTGGTGGACTAAAGGTAATCGATCATGCTAAGTCTCGTGGCAATATTTGTTTAGAGAAAAAGTTTTAAAAATCTAGCGAAAAGCGAGTTTTACGAAAATTAGGGTTTTCAGACTGTTTTCATATAATATTAAAAACTACACTATTCATCCAAAAAACATCAGAACGAGTTCAAAACTTCAGGATATGGTTAATTTTGTCGAATAAAGGTAATTAGAAGATTGAAAACGCATATTTTTGTTAACAGGTTTTCGAGAAACCCTTTTACATTTTCTTCTTAATAGTCTATATAGCATTTTGTAGCCTGTGAAATTCTCTATCGAATGATATATAATAGTTGAGTTTTTTTGCGAGCAAAAGAGGTGCCATAATGAAAATACTCTAAAAGTATAGTTGATCTAGCGAGAGCGAATTTGAGTGCGAAAGTTTTTCCATGGAGCATCCGAAAGCGTTTTTTAAGGTCTAGAAGTATAATGTATCAGTTTTAATGCCGGAGAGAAACGACATCAAATCCCTGTATAAAACTATTGTCCATCCAAAAAAAGAATGGTATATGACTGTTTTTTGAATAACTTTCGATAGTAAAAGAGCGACTTGGAATGTTTGCTGTACTTCTCAGAAGTTTTTTAGAGATGCCTGAAAATGAATATAGTTGGTATTAAAATTCATTGGTCGACTTTTAAGGGTATCACTCCGAGACATAATAAAAACGTTAATAAGGCGGGGGGTCGATAAGCGGCAAAATCGGCCCCCTCTCCGATAATTATTTCAAAACAGGGAACTGATGCATCTCTCGCAGAGCGTGAGTGCCTACTATTGTCCATCCAAAAAAAGAATGGTATATGACTGTTTTTTGAATAACTTTCGATAGGAAAAAGCTAAAGAGCTTCAATTTTCACCATTCGAAAGAGGAGATTTGGGGACATGTTTTCATAACCA
>CAJNOQ010003939.1:0-18687 GCA_905250885.1 Didymodactylos carnosus
TGTACGAAACCCAATAGCACCTTTTATATCACGAAATATCTTCGATGGACCATCACCATTTTGGTACTTAGAAAGTACGAGTTTTTGTATATCTTTACTTTTCATTATCTAACAATAAATTAAAAATGCATTAAACAAAACTAAGTACATGTTTTTTAGAGAATTAAACAGTGAATCATTTAAAAAAAACATTAACTGTCTAGTATGAAAAATAAAAAAGTTATAGAGAAAATACAAAGTATGCCATTCATTATGCGCCACCCGCTATACATAATAGGAAGAAAACATCAAAGTTTCATCTAGCTGAATTATTACATGGATTATGAATGTTTCGTTATACAATGATGGATATGACACTAATGGATGAGGAGTTATTGTTCCTCATTTAAAAACCCTTCATTCATTATCAACAGCTCTGTTTGAAGAAGATACTGACTATGGATAATAGCAGCCCTTTTAACTTCTGTCTTACACACATTATTTCTGACTATCATGACCCGAAGAGGAAGCCGGAAGGTCATGGTAGTTCAGACAGCTCTCTGAAAACTCATTTGGCTCTTACATTGGAGTAGATACCTACTTTTACATAGGTTCAGCTGTGATATTGGTAGCACTATAACTCAGGAACTAAACGGTATCTTCTTCTAAAAAATGGCATTTTATAGAGTAGAAGTTGTGTACTACAAACTGGCAGAAAAACTGGAAAAGAGTACTTTTAAGTCTGTTAAATTTTTTAATCGGGGAAGTTGCTAGAATAAACGCGCATTTCATAGCGAAAGGAATCTTTCTTTTGGATAAAACGATAAAGTTTGTTCTTTTCTTCATTTCCTGCTTTATATCTCTCTCTATAGTGTGCATTGAAAGAAAAAACCATCAAGTCCAGTATAGTACAGAAAAGAATATATACATACATGTTCTTTCTGTTATTGGATAGTTCCATATTCCTTTTCTCAGGCATATTGGCTAATTCTGTTCTCAATTTTCTCTCCAGTCCAGTTACCGGTGAATAAATCAGCGATGCGACTTTAGATGGGGTCCCTAAGACAAATGAAAACTATAAAATCATTTCGCTGAATTGAAATATTAAGTCAGCAAAATGAAGAAAGGAAAAACTTAAGCTACACAAAGCATCTACCGTTATCTGAACTGGCAAGAAAGAAGAGTAAGAAACAAACTGTTCAACGCTAAACAGATTATGGTGGGTAGGACTGTAAAAGTTAAGGTTGCGTTGATTTAACGCTAACTGACAACACATTTACCGCTAAAACAACGGTAACTGCCTTTTCAGTTACCGTTGTCGATAACGGCCGAAGAAGTAACGGTAACTTTTACGGTCCTAATGGTGGGTGAAGAAGCTACATATCTAGATAAATGATACTGATATAAGGTGCAGGCAATGCGAATTTTCTGTAAAAAAAAGATTTTTTTTGAAGTTTTTTTACATCATTTGATAGAGCTTGAGCTGCTGATCACGAAAAACTGCTTTTTAGCCTTAGCAAATACTTCCTTCCAATCGAAAAATACGAAATACTCGAAAGGTGTCGTTTTTCGAGAAAAACACATCTTTTTCGAAATATACAAAATTTTCTACTTCGCTCTTTTCTCCGGCTTCTGAGAATAATTTTTTCAGATTCAGCACCAAAAACTGAATATAAAAAAGCTGTTCAGTTGATACCAGACCCAAAACTCTATTGGTGGTGGCGTTTCGAATCTCGTCGAGTCCACTAGGTATAGGTCGATTTTGTAAACTTATCTAGTTTTTCTACACAAGCGATGGAGGCAAATATTTTATCTCATTCGGCTCATCATACCACCAGTCAAAAAGTTACGCATCGCTTTTTTTCTCTTTCCTTTTCTTTGTCGAGAGAAATCGTTTTTACTGGTATCATAGTCATTTTAGGCGGTATTCAAGGCTTTTCGAATTCAAATAAAACTTTTAGTCATAAACTAAACACAGATTCGGAATCGGCACAAAAAAGTGAGTCGAATGAAGTGTATTTCAAGTCAATTTGACAACTTTCATTTTTTGACCTGTATTGCAGCTCTACGCCGACACCTGAAAAAATGAGCAAAAACGAGAGATTTACGGACTTCAAAATGAGCTATGACTAAGTCTTTCAAAGATAGGCCTACATGGGTCAATAGTCGAAATGCTTGGCCGATAAAATGATTTTCACCTATCTTAATACTTTAAACACGCCTTTAGTCATTTCTCTGCCATAATGAAAAATTATATATTTTCAAAACATTCCATTGGATCGGCTCGAGACCATGAAGCAATCAGAGAATTCAACTATTTTCAATTGGCGCACATAAATTGCGATGTTGCTTTCTCCGATAGAAAATTCGATCTCCCATGTATTTCTTTAGGTTCTTCATCGCTGTATGTTTCAGTTGTGATCCGAAACCTTGCTACCATTTGATCTCACCATAGAAGTGAGTGGGGCTCTCTTGCCGTTTCACCTGTGAATTTTGCCAATAAGGTAACGTTTGCCGTATGTGAAGAAACATACGGAGTCATACAATTGCTCTTTTATCTTTGAACAATAAGGGATTATGATAGTATCCATGCATATATAACAAGCACACTTTGTTTTGAGGAAAATGAAGCAAAACATGTTTTCATATGGGAAAATGAGTTGGGAGTGGGTTAAGTTAGAATCTTTTCAAATAAAAGGAAACATGGTTCTCTAACAACTCGTACGGCGACAACCCTGGAAACGATAACAGCGATAAAAATTGTCAGAATCATAAACCTGTCGCATCACACCACCACATGCTTCAGCCCATTTGGCGCCTAGAAAGAGAATTTTAACATGACAATTATTCTAAAAGGACTAATTGGACAGATGAAACTCAGAGTTCAGCAACGAAAATATCTGTAGTGTCAGTTTTTGCACTGTTTATAAGATGATACTCGCTACAGACAAACGCACATGTTGGACGTTCACTAAATACTTTGTTCTTCTCTCTATCGATTTTTTTCTATCCATAAAACCTCACCGTCCACTGGATCAATGTTGGCGTCGTGTAGTGAGCGTAGATTCGGACCACTACGTTGTGCTTCACTAAAACATTAAATTATACCCAAAAATTGAGATTGTTCATAGCAATTAATGCGATAAAATCAATTCCACTACACTTCGTCGTGCTGGTATTTCTTACAAGTTTTCGTTATGCGTACCGTTTATGAACAACTGAAATATCAGCGAAACGTCCACTGACTGGCTGACCATTGTAGAATTGGAAAAATGAAACAAAAAGTATTAGTAAATAGAAGAGCATGATTGACGTTGTTTTAGTTGAAATGAAACCAGTAAAATCTATAATAATGTTCAAACAGTATGCTTCATCAGAGAGAAAAATGAATAAATGAATACAACTACCACTTCTTAGACTCAGTCATGCAGAAAGAACATAACTCCAATACTATGATCGTGTGCCATAGAGATGCAAATTCTGGCACTACAGTGTACTGTCGGCTACGGGCACACTTGATCTTGACGATCGATCAGTTCACATCACAGTCAACGACACTTCCATTGTGGCTTCTTGTGTCATTCTGGATGTGATTTCTCCTATACCTATACGAATGTCAATGTGAAATAAACGATATTTATTCGATATTTTCCTCGAGAACATGAAACAATCAGAGATCTTCTCCTAGATCTCCTTCAAAGTATACAGCAGTTTATTTTCTTTGTTTTGAGTTTTGAACTCTATTTTATTCCAGTATCACAAACTTCAACTATTTTCAATTTGCTCATCTAAATTGTGATATTGCTTTCCGCGGAAGAGAGTGCAGCTTTTGTCGGTGGTTGAACTATATTTGTGAATCCGATACCACACTGTGGCATACGTTGATCGTCATTCGCACTGAACGCATTCGATATAAGACCGGACATATACAAAGGTTTCCCTAAAAGATGAAGAGATGATTTTTGAAAAGAATATATATTTTTCAGAATGATCTTACAAAAGTGATTTCCTGGTCCACCATAATGATGACCTTTATGTACAGCATATAAACTTGGATTAATTCGCTTTGTTACATGTATGCGAGGGGACGATTACTATTTTTTTGGGTATTTCAACATTTCGAATGTATTTTTTCCGACGGTGCTAAAACCCTTCCAAGGGTTACACCTGTTCGTTAATTGACACGTATTTTTGTTAATAAAATAAATAAATAAATAAAGAGTAATGTATTACAGTCTCATACAGCTGGACTATCATATGTATATCTATCGAAAAGCTGTACAGGTAGTCTACACATAATCTGGAGTACAGCTCATAAAATGTGTTAGTGGTCCCTTGCTGCTGTGATAACTTAAGGCGTCTACTTTTTTGATGATTTGTGTCCGATCGGCTTTATTCGTAATTAAAAAAGTTGCCCAATCGGCTCATAATAGACAGTAATAGTGTCGTCCACTGTTGTTAAAACATTTTTGAAACTTGTTGCTGCTCGTGATATACAAAACATGTACGTCGGAGGTAAAGATTCAATGTCAAAACTGTTGGGTTTAACATATAAATATTTGCCAGTTTTTTGACATTTCGAACATTCATTGTCGTTCGAACTTTTAATAATTGCAAATCATTAGTGTGAACTTCTTTCAATAAAAAAATATTTTCACAATCATGAATGCAATTCGTTTCATCACAATATGAACAGTCAGAAACGACAGAGACCTAAGAAAAGAGAATAAATACTAGTGTTATTGAAAATTGTGAAATGTATATGTGAACTCACCTTCAACGTTAAATCATCAGCTATTTTCGGATATAATCGTTTGATTGTCACAACGAATTCATTAAAACTGTAATCATGATGCCGATTCGAATCTAACAAACTCCATTCGTCAAGAATGGCCAGAATCGCATTCGTAAAATCGACCCCCTCTACATTCACTTTCTGATATATAATGAACAACGACGATTGCAAATACTGTTTAATATTTGTCTTGTCCAACACAAACGTGTTGTTTCTTTCTATACAATGATACTTCTTATCATTACAGTAAAACATGGTGCCATAGTCATCGAGGGCTTTCATATATACACATGATACTAGACGAGATAACGAATAATATTGTACAGTAACAATATCCTCATCCAAAAAATTCTTGAAATTGATCAGCTCCACATATGAAACATTTTCTTGCTGTGAGTCTTGTTGTTCATAGACAAGAAATACTTGTGGGCAGTATGTGGTGCGTAAGGATACATCTCGTTCAGAAATAAAGTGATGGTTACTTTCGTTGTTAAAAAATAGAGAACTGTTTAGGGTTTCTACTGCCAGTAGTGGTAGATAAACAGCCCCCTGTAACTTTTGGTACGTCATTTCGATCGCACCTGATGCAAGGATCATTATGGTTACAGGACAATACCATATGTTCTACTACTTTTTCGGTGTTGTACGCGTTTTTCCATTGTAATATACTTATGTCATGGAATATCAACATGTTTGATTCATGTCCACAAGATTGACAAACTAGTCGAAATACGGATGCAACGGTCACATTCGTACCTAAAATCGGGTACACACATTCTTTGCGAAATGTTAATGCTGGTATTTTGATTATTCTTGTACAGTTTTGACTATTTCCAGATGTTAGTAGAGCATCATTTTTTATTACTTCATTTGTCACATATTGTAGTACGGTATCAATATTATTTTCTGTGACTTTTTTCTTCCCTTTGATGGCTTCAAGTAACAACGTACGTAACGCTTTATGATGATTAGACAAACATGATTCGTTCTCAGCTTGTAAATGACGTGAATAGACAATTGATTGTAACAAAGCATTTGCGAACGTGTTTTAACTTTTATTATTTCCCCGCGTAGTTAATTGCTTTTCATCAGCATACATTGGTAATTCTGGTTTGAAGGAAATATTGTCCATTTTTTTAACATCCACTTCTTTTGGTTTTTGGTAATGCCTACAAGAGTGGTAAGATACATTACCAGTTGACGAATGCATTATTAGGTGAATGGATCACATACCCGTGTTTTTTCTTGCTCCAACGTTCTTGAACAATATTCCAGTTTTTTGCCATGGCGTTAAACATTTGCAAACCAGCATTCTTTTGAATTCCAAGATTTGTAAGAAAAAAGAAAGATCGGTCATTCGGACTATATAAAAAACATATAAATTCTCCACGTTTTAAAAGTAAATATCTGTTTTGCGTGATTGAATATGAAAGTGCATGTCTATCAGCTAAGCTGAGATTTAATGAGAGGGTTAATTCCGCACAAAAGAATCCCAAGACATGGTACAAGTTAATAAGCCAAGTATTACCTTGAAATAAGCGTTCGGAAATACCAGCTTTACCTGATTCGAATAAAAATTGGATCACTGATAATACAAAAAAAGCTGAAATCTTAAATGAATTCTTCGCAAAAATATGTACTATGGATCCGGTTGATTGTGATATGCCAATTCCTTCAACAATACTACCGAAGGCTACATCAACTTTCGATATACCATTTTTTTACTCAGGTGAAATTGAAAAAATACTTAGACGTCTTGATCCTAATAAAGCTAGTAGCCCAGGTATTACAGCTCAATTAGTCAAAGAAGCCGGACCTGTGATTGATGAACAGCTTACTGACATAATAAACCACTCAGTCGAAGACGGTGTATATCCATCATTGTTCAAAGTAGGCTTTATCAGTGCTTTATACAAAAGTGGTGATCATAGTCTCCCCGAAAATTACAGACCAATCACATTACTTCCGACACTATCAAAAATTATAGAACGAGTTATCTCCCAGCGGTTGTATTACTACCTGATAAAGAACAACCTACTCCCTACTTTACAATCAGGGTTTAGGCATGGAGACTCTGATATTAATCAACTTATCGACTTAGTTCACCATGTCTACCTTAGTTTCGAAAAAATCATCTAACCGTTTTCTTAGATTTTAGAAAAGCTTTTGACTCAGTCTGGCACAATGCTCTACTCTATAAGCTAAAGTATAATCACAAGTAATAATCACAATGGTCAATGGCAAAGTTTCATCTACTCGTAAAATCAATAGAGGAGTATCCCAGGGATCGATCCTGAGGCCTCCGCTGTTCCTAATATTTATTGATGATATTGTGTTAAACTTAAAATCTACCACTCGACTATTTGCTGATGATGTGTTGCTTCGTGTAGCTCAGAAATCAACAAAAAGGACTTCAGAAATACTTAATTCTGATCTCAGATTAATCTATGAGTGGACACTATTTTGGCAACTTCACTTAAACATACCAAAAGGTGAATCAATGACTTTCTGCAAACAAAAACTTGATGTTACACAAAATCAATTATTTATCAATAACATTGCGCTGATTGAAGTTGACTATCATAAATATTTGGGTCTAATCTTAACATGTTCATTAGATTGGACAGCACATATTACCTATGTTCATAATAGATGCGCTAAAATCCTATTTCTCATGCATCAACTTAAACAAGTCTTTCATACAGCAGTATTGGATCAAATATATAAGTCTTATACATATCCTATTTTTATGTACGGTTCAGCCATCTACTCTTCTACATACGCCACACATCTGGATTCTTTATCAATATTACAGTATAAACATGCGTGTTTGGTCTCCGATTGTAAGAAATTAACCAATAAACAAAAAATTCTTGTATGCTTAGGATGAATTGATGGTATTGAATCATTTAAGAATAACGTTCTCATACATAGATTTGAAATATTAAACGGACTCTGTCCCGCGTATCTAAAAAGCAAATTAAGTTTTAAAAATAACAAAAACTACGCCTTGAGATACCAAGCATCATCTAAACTTATAACACTCACCGGATCAAAAAGTTTGAGCTTTCTTTCTTTCCACGATTTGTCACCCAATGGAATCAGTTGACGAAAGAAACTCAAACTTGTGCTGAACTCAGCATTTTTAAAATAAAATTACTTGCCGGCTCAAAAAAACTAAACGTTTTTAGAATGTATAATATTGAGAGAAAATACGATCAACTCTATTATCAGCTACGCTGTGGCTTTTCAGATCTGAATTCTCATCTTTTTCTCTCGACTAGTAATCGCTGTAAACGCGGTTCGATTGAAACACTTGATCATTCCTTCTTTGACTGTCATCAGTATACACCTTGTCGAAATATACTGTTAAAGAAAGTCTCTGACTTGATGCCAAGTAACCGAAAAACAACCCTAAATTTACTTCTCTTAAAATGTAAATTAGAGCGTGAGCCGTTCATATCTATTTATTCAATGGTTATTGAATTCATAAAAGCGTCACGACGCTTTGACATGTAACACACACCTAGCACATTGATTCAAATGCATCTTTCTAGCATCCCCCTCTCCACTATCACTATGCACATGTTTAGTTTACATTTTTCTTCTCTCCTTCTTTCTTATTCTTTTCTTTCTGAGTTTTTTGTTTTTTTTTCTTTTCTTTTGTACACGTTTAAGATCATCCCAGTTTTCTTTGAAGCATGGTTGTTTACGAAACATTTAATTCAGACTACTAAGTACAATGCCCTTCGGCGATTCTAAGTTTTCTGATACCCTGATATGCCTTTTCTTACTTTTGTTTTTTATTATAATAAATAGTTTAAACCAAAATCCAGCTGTTGATTTTAATAAAGTATGATCTATAAAAATATTTTTCTTGTTCAGTCTATTCTCTCTTTCCGGGTTGCACCAGTGTTACCTGTTCTAAGTCGTTTACTCTATACTTTGGATAGTGATGTACTTGCTGATTAGACAATATCTTGTCTACCCAACGGTCCAAATGATAAAATACAAGCCGGCGTAACAAGAAGACTCGTCAAATTATTAGCGTATGTAGAGCAATAATAGTAAAGTCATTGATCCTTTTACCGAATTCATTGGTTTTAATATGTAAGAGCTCGGATAAAATTCGTTTGATTGTAAGTTACTCAATATGGAGCTGGAGGCCGAGTTGTAATCACGTACATGTAAAAATATTACTTTTGTACTACTTTTGCACATGTACTCGACCACGAAAGCCAACCGTAAAGAGGTCGGAGCTGGTCCTTCCATGGTTATTCAATTCCTCGGAGCCACGCTATTCCAGTGAAGGATCAAGCGAATCGAAGATGAAAGGTACTTGTAATACGGTGCCACTAATTCAAAGTTTCTAAAAATTATCTTTTTTCTCTTAACACACATATTCTGATTCGCCATGAGCTGTTGATCACTAATATGACCTTATTTTTCCGATCTGACCGAGTCTTCACCGAGAAAAGCCCAAAACACTGAGAGGTCCTAAAAAACCGAAAAATCGCTCGTTTTTGAGAGAAGTTCTACAATTTCTCTATAAAACCTCATAGAGCTTTGAAACAAACTTTCTCAGATTTTCCATGCGAAACTGAATCTAGAAAAGTGTTCTTTAAGGCTCTAACCTGAAAGAGCATCGAATTCTGAGTAACATGGAACCTCTCCCAAGCTTATAGCATGTTTCTACGCAGAGAAAAATAGATCGCACCGAAAAAGCCGAAAAACATTTTGCCAGAAAAGCTGTTCCGTTCAATTTTCATTATAACTTGTGGGTATATGTCGCTTAAGGTGCTCTGTCGAACTGCGTGACAACAAGAGTTCCAGTTTCAATTTTTAATTTTTAATAAATGTTTTTAATAGAGGGTCAAAATCGTATGAAATTTGTAAAAATTTCTTTTCTCAGCAATTGCAAGTCTGTTCATCGAAAACACTTCAGAGCATTATGAAAAGAAATGGGGGTAGTTACCCGCTCCCCCCCCCCCTTAATTCATTTTCAACTGAAAGCTCACATTTTTATCAGATGTAGGAAATCATATAACAGTACAAGGGAAAAAATATAGTTCAGAAGTTTTGCGTCTTTTGATTTTGGCTCAAAAAATTAATTTCCATCAATGGAACATCCTCATCGCTACTTCAAATTTTGAGATTTAGAAGTTGCATACTGATCAGCAAAATTGCGGATGCTCAAAAGACACTAATCCAAAATTTGCTTTCAGTGGGTAACCACACAGTTTGTCTTTACAGTGACGAAAAAGGAAATCGTTCCGCCAATTTGAATAAACAACAACACTTTATTACTACAAAGCTTTTTTATTAACCAAGATCGTACAAATACGCTCGCATTAGAAAGAAGCACTAATACTTAGCCCTTTGGTGCAAAGAAACAATGTGTGCTCTAATATGAGCAATACAGAAAAATGGAAATGAAACAAAGTATAGTTTGTTAGAAAAACGACACTTCATTTTTCTGTTTATTATTTGTGAAGAAAGAAAGAAAAAACAATAAAAGTTGAATATAAAATTTATAAGTAAATAGAAACAACGACTGATATATAGAAAACATGTATAAAAAAAGAATAAATTTTGAAATTTTCTTTTAGCTAGCTGAAGCTTATAGAGTAGAGGCAACTTTGCATGGAGAATATGATGGCTCCCACAGAGAAGTTCTAGGAGATCTTTATAAAGCCTCGTAGATTTCTACCAGTTTCTCAGTTTGATCTGGTGTAAAGTATAGATTGAGCCTGCATCCAGCACTTGAAGATGTCGAGGAGATCTCCAGAAAACTACAACTGGTTCTTGAGATTGTGACAGTATGACATGAAGCAGGAACATCTTTTCAGATGCGCAGGAATCTGTTAACTCACTATTCGACATTTGGCGGCTGCCGTCAAGTCGATGATTCAGACGTAACGCCTATCTAGATGCGCTATATTGCAGATATCTGCCAGCGCACAGTAACTACTTGTAAAAAAGATGATCATTGTGACTTAACATCACGGAACCGAGTGAACCGAAGATGAACATTACTTGTTGCTTTAAACTTTTTAATCGTCCTTGCTTCGTCTCGAGGATTCGTAGTTTGTTTTGCTTTACGAGCTGTTGTATGTGTTGCAACTACCTCTGCAAATTCTTCTTTTCCAACTGAATTATTTGCTGCTTCTTCTTCCATATATTCACTTTCACATGAATCTATACAGACAAAAAAGAAAATAGCTCTGGTGGTTTATGACATGAAAAGTGTGCAACTGTGGTATTCCAGCGTTGCAGATGTACAATTTTTTATTTGAACATTGCAAATGCCGCATCTGCCATCCAAGGCTTCTCATTCATGCTTACACATTACCTCTAAGAGTTCTGTTCTTTTCGCGGAAACTGTCTCATCTATTTTCGCAGAATGCTTCGAATGTTTAAGATTTTCTTACAAATATTTTTATCCACACCATCAACTTGATTTTGTTTTCCACTTAACAAATTCCGCTTCCACGTCCACTTTGAATGTACTGCTGCTTTATTTACTCCATTTATCTCTTAATAAAATACGGTATATTGTGCATAGATAACAAACATTGCAAACACAATAGTCAGATTGAAAAAATATATCTCGATTTCGTTTTTGTTTCTCTTCTACGCTCTATAGACGCTCAGTACATAAACGCTTCTATTTGGAGGACACGTTCGATGTTGCTACTCAGAAAAACGCATTTTAGCATTTTTTTCAGGAAATACATTATAGACATTTGACAGATAGAGTGAAGACGTGTAGGACACGCTTATTATGTGGAAGGCATACAAGAAGGCACTCTTTTTTTGTAGGGACACTCTCACCTTAAACATTGAGCTACCGGTTAGAGCACTGGTTCGGCAATGTTGATGATAATACTCAATCAACGAGCATGCGTAGAGATTTGTGTAATACTTCCTTCTGCACACGTGCAAAACATTCTATAAAAACTAAGTTTTTATAGAAAACTTGCTGCAACCATAATAAAACTCTTTTTAACAGAAATCAAACTATAGAATTAAATAGAGCAGAGCTTGCTTTATTTAACACTTTGCTGTTTTTTCGACATATTTTCTGCTTCAGCATTTGATAACTCATTCTTGGTACTCTCTTCGTCATTATTAGTACGTTTTTCCACACGAATACCTGGTTGTATAGAATTACCCATTTGATCGTATGCAGTTTCTGTTGCAGTATCCCTAGTTGTAGCCTGTATTTGTCCACTAGTAGCTAAAACAAAATATAGTGCTTTCTAAAATTGACTGTATATATAAGACTGCGAGTAGTTATGGAAACAATATCGACTTCATCTGCTCGAACCAATCAAACCAATATTCTTGCTTACGCAAAAGAACTTTAAAACTTCACTAGCCCAAAATGAGCTTTATTATTGAGCATAATTTGGCCCGTAAAAAAGACTTATTTTCGTGTAACAACACCGATTGTAATATTAGCTGTCATTCTATATTTTTTCATGCTTTGTTTAGCATTATAATGTTATGGATGTCCCAGCAACACCCTGTTGAGACATCGCAATCACATCACCTGGTTGCTACCATCTAAATCCTCGCTCCTCTAAGACACTAGTGACAAGGCGGTGAATTCCAACACTTTATTAAATGGAAGCATCTTAGCAGATATTAGAGTGACCTGTCCAACTAGCACTATAAAAACATTTCAACTGGCATCCGTTTGACAGATGCACGCGCGTCTTCGAAAAGTATGCTGGATTATTCCACAGATCTGCGTATCAATAAGATAAATATGTGATATAGCTGGTTTCGACTAAGCGTAATAATCAGCTTCTTATGCAAGGAACGCAGTAATGTTTATTCTTGCCGATATCGGCAGAAAAATGAAGATCATTTTGTGTTATGGAGACTAGAGATGGACCGTAACGAAGTTGGGTAGAAGAAATACGTTTAATGAGAAGTATACGAAGCAACAGAAGAATGAATATTCGCATTTTCGTTTTCTTCATTCCGTGATTATGTCTCATTCCGAAGAATCGTCTATAACCCAGTTCCGTTTATTCTCGTTCGGAAAGACAAACTATCTTGTCACTGACTTATGAGTGAGTATAAACGAAAGCATCGTGAATAAGATAAATATGTGATATAGCTGGTTTCGACTAAGCGTAATAATCAGCTTCTTATGCAAGGAACGCAATAATGTTTATTTCAGACAACGACAAATAAGGAAATATAATAAACGTTTCTTCATATATAAGGGAAAACTACTATTACGTGTTACGAACGTTTGAGCTCTTCTTCCGACGTGTATTCAAATGCTCATTAGTCGAATATTCTTTACTCGTATATAAATGAAACATAGTTTGCTATAGTAAATAACGCATAATCTTTCGTTCCGTTCTTTCGAAGCTTACGTATTACGGCCCATCTCTAATAGAGACCTTTGCAACCGATAAATACCAGTGCATGCCTAATTTAATTATTCCGTTGACAGAAAGTCTAGAGTCATATGAAATAAATGCCAGCGTTGGTGTCCGTATAACATAAAAATACAATAACTAGTAAAATTTAAGCTTCTAACTCATGAAAATGATAAAGTATAGGTAATCGACGATGACGAATCAGAAAATGACTATGGGCGGCCTCTAGGAGCAATTATTTTGCCTCCATCGAGTTTTGCTGTAAGTGTTTCTCTCTTTCTTGAAGTCCAAGGTCATATGAAGAAAATGTCAGGCGTCGGCGCACGCAAAATAATGTACAGGCGCGTTATTCCTTCAATTTAATATGCCCACACGTTATATCTTCAGACACATTAAATTGAAGAAGTAATGTGTGAGCTTCAAAATTCGAGAAATGATCTCTCTCTCTTTCGCGGTATCGATGGTTCGCTCCCTGGATTATTCGTTTGTGCTTTTAAAGCTGTATATAAGAATTGGTTTTCTCGGTGGACGTTATGTTTTTTTCTTATTTGCAGTGAAAGTTACTCTAGTCCACTTTTCCTGATGACCTCTTCAGGGAATCCGTTAAAACGGGCAAAATCCCTGATGAGTCTATACGGATTCCGCGTGAGTGTCTAAGTTTTAGGGGGCAGTGAGAAAGAAGTGTAGACGAAGAGTCTCTCGTAACTCTCACAGAACACTGAGTCGTTTTTCAGAAAGCACGCATTTTTTTAAAGTGTTGAAAGCAGCGTTTGTAGCGTCGAAGTGGAGAGACTATGATTTTATGTGGACAGCTCGTAAGAGGAAAGGGTTAATGAATTTCTTCAAAGTTAAGTGATGCGCGAAACATTTCTTCTCGTGCTTAACCGCGAAAGCCAACCGTGAAGAGGTTGGAGCTGGTCCTTCCATGGTTATTCAATTCATCGGAGCCAAGCTATTTCAGTGAAGGATCAAGTGAAATGAAGATGAAAGGTACCTGTAATACTCTACACTCTAAAAAAAACGTGTTTTTCGAATTTTCAGAAAACTGGTTGAAGAACTCCGTTGAGTTCTTTGAAAGTTGGAGAAGTGAATTTCTGTTTTTTAACAAAAAATGAGTTTTTCACTCGTTCCTGTTTTTCAGCTCGTTTTAGTTCTTCACAAATTTTGTTTTTCATTAACTAGAAAACATAGATTTTTGTGTGAGTTGTTTGAAGATGTGAAAGCTTATATATATATCGTTCCTGTTTTGAGTGAATCTATTAATATATATCTGTTCGACTGATTCATCACGAGGATATTCTGAGTTTGATATTGGCAGAATGTGTACAGACACAGAGAATAAATACACAAATAATGCTCATCATTCTGGCTTGCTTGGCCCTTGAATGGTTCTTCTTATGAAACCTATCGGTTCTTAAAACTTTCTAGACTTTTTCTTTTCTAGATAAAAAGCAGCCTTTTGTTTCACTTGGCGGCAAACTTTCGCTAGCTCTGTACGATGTGGATTTGGTTATTTCGGCTTTTGCTAGAATGTCCAACGTCAAAATTACATCATTCTAAAAATCTTTAAACATAACACTTGATTGTTTCAGTTATACTATCTATCGTCTGATCAAGTTACTGAATAATTTTTATCAGCATCCAGAAAATAAAATTCAATAATTCACTTTGGAAAAGATTTTTTCAGAAGATATGATAACACATCCAAAAGGAGAACCAAACGCAAGGAACATGTTCTCCGAAAAACTGAAAAGTAGAAATGTGTTTTTCGACCTGATGTTTTCTGAAGAACAAATGTCCCAAATAGGGATCTGCAAAAATGAAAAACTCAATTTCTGTTCTTCCGGAAAATGAAAAAATCAGCTTTGCCAATTTTTAGACAACTTATATCAGATCCCCATTTGGGACAAATGAAAAACACAGTTTCAGTTTTCTAAAGAAGTCCTGTTTTTTAGAGTGTATACAGACAGAATTCTACATTTATTTTCTTCTCACTCTATTTACAAAATGCCTGTAACGGTGAGCCGTATGGGAACTATGGTGATTCACAAATTAGAATAAGATAGACTTAATCAATTGCAGAACTCTCTATTTATTTCCATATTTGGCATGGTTTAATTCATTTTCAGCTGAAAATATACGTTTTTCTGCTTTTAGTGTAAGTGGGAAAGTTTTGTGTAAATCTAATCTGTATAATTCTGAATCAATACTTTGTGCATAGAATGATAACGTGGTGTCGCATCATGAGAAGTGTAATTATACCTTTTTGTGAACGTTGTTCTTTAGTTCTCATTATCTGTTCATCCATCAATCTAATTGATTGCTTTTGCTTATTTAGTTTGTCTGCACCCACCGGGATTGTTAATTGTAAACTTGTTGCATATTCGGCGTTCTGTCTAACTTTTTCTAAGTACTTTTCTAATGTCCAGCCGTAGTCATTCAACAACGTATATTTAAATTTATCAAACTCCTTTTCATCAACAAATTCTAAATTTCTGATCCAACTAGGAACATTTTTTCCTGATGTCTTTAAAAACATTCCAGATGACAAGATTTTCTTTTCCACAAGATTCTTTAACAGTTGTTGAACATCAATATTTCTTTTTTTTGCATTATGAAAGATACAATCACTGCCCACTAGTTGTGTAGTATAAATTATATTAAATGGTAATTGAAGTATTTTTTTCTCATTCTCATTTGTTTTTTGAGATTGTTCATCTGTATTCAATTTGCAATAAAATAACTGTAATCCTTGAGGTAGAATAATTCATCATACATTTTCACAGCGACTTTGACTGCATTCAGTGATATTTGCATCGATTGTTTTGGTGCTTCTTTCACTGACTTTATTCGTACTTCATCTAATTCCAACAAATCAACATCATCTGGATAATCAATTATGGAATCATTAACTGCACCAGGATTATCATTGATATAATAATTTTTTCTGATCGTTTCTTCTATTTGTAACCTTGTTGCTTTTGTTATCTGACCAAATTCAATTTTAATATCATTAACAATATCAGGCTTAATATCATCTATAATTTTAAATATATCTAATATTGTCTGTATAGCGAATGCAATTCTTTCAATAATATCGGCACTTCGTCTTTCTAATGCTTGCTCACGCTTATTGTTCAATGAAACTTTTGTTGTTATTTCGCTTGATGCTTCGTTATTATGTAAAGCTACTAGAATCGGTTTTAAATAAGCATATGCATCTGCTGAATATTCATAAATCCGGAAGCCTAATAAAATTCGTACAACAGACAATACTTCCAAACTTGGCAGCGTTTTATCATATGCTGTGTTCCCTTTAAAATAGTTTTCTTTTGATATGCACCAATAAATACATCTTTCAAATAAGGCTGTTGAAAAAATTAAAGAAAAACAAAAGAAATTATACATTTAAAGAAATCTACTTAATACTTTTTAGATTAAGGCTCTAGTAGCCTGTACCAAAGTCAAAACACTATCTGTTCATTCTCAGTCTCATTCACAAACTCTACTATTAGTCCAAAAATTGTCTCCGTCTTGTTCTTCGTCAGCGGTATTACATATATATAGTCCAATTAATTATCTATTCTTCACATTTATCCTACTTTTGTCTGACGAAGACGTCTTTGACGTTGAAACATAACAAGAAAAATAAAACAAGAAAGAGTATTCAGAAATAACCCAAATCTACAACGCCCTTTCTTTCTCGTCATCAGATATTTATCCATAAGGTACAAAAATCGCTTTCTTTTCGTCAGATGGCACCAGATACTAGATATGTTGGATTGAAACCCTCATAATCCAATAAGGACGACTGATAAGTGACTGATTTTTGGAGTGGGTGTGAGTCAGCAAAAATTAGGCATCCAAATTGAAAGAAAATTTAAGAGATTTCATGCAGTCGAAGTAAAATTGATGATGATTCACAGCTGGGACGAGAATAGTACGATGACGCTGCGTTTCTATATCTTAGTAAATCTCAATCCATACAAATTTTGCTTTTCAACATTCTAGCTCTCATGTTAATAGTCGCTTTTCAGTCTAAAAATTGAAATTTTCATCAGGAATCAAAGGCTTACCATTTGTAGCATTGGAATCAGAGAAATAGTCCAGAATATTACACCATTGATTGCCAGTAGTCGAAACCAAAATCGTCAAGCTTCGATCTTTAATATCCCTTGCATACGTCATCATAGCTTTCCTATGATTATAAATTCCATTATATGCATTGATTATAATTGACTGTTTCTGTTTTGCTCTTTTCGATCTGGGATTGAAAAAATTCATTTCCCTCAATGGACCATCTTCATCACTACTTAAAAATTTCGACGATGATGCTAGATCTATAAGTAATCTGGCTGGTGTAATTGTTTCGATGCATGTTGAACAAAAATTGCCACGGTCATCAGTAAACAAAGATTTTTTGAAATATAGTTCAACCCATTCAAATGCTTCACGTATTTTTTTAATATATCCAAATTTACTGGTGACTAAAGAAATCGAGAGACGGAAAAAGTAGAGGATAAAACAGTAATATCTGTCGGAAACTCTTGCTTAGAAAGCTCACCTAATCTCTCACCGTAACTGTCATTGTGCTGTAAACTATCTGAAAAAATTCGGTTTTTTCTTGCATTTCCAGCTCTTATTATGACATTCTGTTATGTGGAAGACGGAAGCGTACCCCGTCGCTCTCGAAAAATGGAACTAATTCAGTTATACGTGTCTGAAAGTCTTGATTCTGCTCTACAAATCAAGTCTGAAGAGAAAATAAGAGATTTATTCATTTGGGTTATTTCTGAATACTCTTTCCTGTTTTATTTTTCTTCTTATGTTTCAACGTCAAAGACGTCTTCGTCAGACAAAAGTAGGATAAATGTAAAGAATAGATTGAACTGTTGAATTGAATAGATTGTAAATTGGACTATATATATGTAATACTGCTGACGAAGAACAAGACGGAGACAAACTGTTAGAGAGATAACGACTGATTATCGCTTTCTTCTTCGCCTTGTACCTTCGTAAGAGAAAAACTGTTGAATTTAGAAGTTCCATCCAGATAGGATCTTCACTTGGAAGCTGGTATTAAAGAATACCATTAAAATTCTTCCCATGGGCTTTTCTCTGGTACTGTAGGAGCATATAAAGAAATCAACCCATAATTAGAAAGCTCTTTCAATTCTCTACAAACTGGGCTATTCACAATATCTTCGTTGATTTGCCAAAGGTCGTTAAGTTCACTATAACATGTATAACTAGATCATGTAGGCTAACGCTTTTCGATAAAACAAGAAACCCCATTTTTCTGAAAGAGTCTGTTTTAAAGCTCTTTCGATTCTCTAGAAACTGTTGTATTCATTCATGATGTAGTAAGTTTGATCACAAGGATTTGACAGTAATGAGAAAAGTTAAACATACAGTAAAGATTATTTATTGTCAAATGTGTTCTAGCTACTAACGTCGATGAGGAAAATGAAAAAGAAAGGTGGACGAATAACTTTTTTGGACCCACTGTAT